>WJEZ01000723.1:0-23829 GCA_009869925.1 Thalassaphorura encarpata
ATTCCCACAACTCCCGTATGCAAGTCCAGTCCAATATCGGAGACCTGTTGACACACTACCATCTCGTATTGCAATTCCAGCTGGATTAGCACAGGTAAACCCTAGACATTTAGCCCTATGACCTTCAAAAAGGGTTTGGAAAGTGAAAATCAAAATAGGCTGACTTTTGATATGCGTTAGAAAATCGATCAAATTATATATATTATATCCAATTAAAAACTTTGCTTGATAAGTTTAGGGTTCAGGAATGGAGTTGTCGAATTGAAAGAAATCGTACTATAGATTTCTATTATATTTTATAACTCGTCTATTCGAAGTATTTTAATTTAATATTACTCTACATTAGTCTTCATCGTCTGACCGTGCAGTCCGACTATGTTAAACACCACTGTCTGTACTTTCACTACTTTGTACTATCAACGGAAGAAAATAAAGCATCTTAATTTTTAAGTTAAATAATTTTCCAGGTATTTATCGGTGGATCAATGGTCATTTGTGGGAGTTTTGCCCTGCGATACAGGAGCTATTTATTCTACTACGGGTCAGGACTTTGGGCTGGAACTCTAGCAGGAATTTGTGGAGCATTAGCAGTCATGGCCACAAAACAAGGGCCCACTCAGCCACGATGGCTTTGTCGAGGAAGGAAATGGCAAATCCATGTAAGTACTCATAATCTAATACACTCTTAAGTCTTTCTATCATATGATCAGAAAACATGGTAAATTGCTCAAGAAGGCTCAAGGGAATGTACTGGACCTTTGATTCACACGAACACATTTTATATTTCATCGTATCTTTTTTCTTGAAGCTGTATTGAGACATTCTTTTCGCAGTGTCTCCGAGAATGTAATATAAATTATTACATGTTTAAAAATTCGGACGAAAAAACCTAAAACTTGGCTAAAACATCTAAGGGCATCATTAAGTAGTATACTAAATTGGAATACCTTGAATTTGAGCTGTTAAAATAATACCACGAACCCTATTTTATTTTCCAGATCTTCATTCTATCAGCAATGCTCGCCCTGACGGCCAACGTCCTTGTTTCCTTATTTTCAACATCAGGTCTCATGCAAGACACGCAGTATCCCGTTGGAGCGGTACGTGACATTATTACTATCACTCCTTTTTAATAAGGAAACATACACGAGTAGAGGAGATTAGTTATTAGCCTATCCTCGAATCCTAACCCATTAATTATAATTACGGGCTAAGTCTTAAAGAAATAATAAATCTCTGAGAAAAATGTTTCCAATAATTTGTTGTATACTTGTAGGAATATGAACCACTGACAAAGGATGAGGAGATTTTTGAACAACGTAAATCCACAGGGATTGCCATCAACGCTATTCTCCTCCTCCTGGCCATGTTAGAAATCCTGTTGGCATTTTGTTCCTTAGGAATTGCTCTAAGGGTCCTCTGCCAACCAGATTCCTCATCAGCTCCATTTTCTTCAGATTCCGGAGAAAGTGAAGTCACAATGCGAGATATTCTTGGAACTGGCCCTGAGTACGAAGCAAGAAAAGATCGTTTGCTCCGATGGTTGGGTCACCAACGTCGAAATTTCTTTTTTGCCAATTCAAACCCTAAAGAAAAATCCATTGGCATCGCAAATAACATGTCGGGTCTTGTCCCTCATTTCGTAGCAGTTCAGCCACAACCTCATCCACAACCACATCCACGATTTTCACCTCCAGGATTTCAAAGACAGCAGAGAGTTGTGAATATTTATCATGCCGCTGCAAGTAAACCCGTCATTCCATTTAATCCAAATGTACCAAACATGCAATTTGGATACCCGATTTACCCTGTCCCAGTCTGCCCATTGCCAGTTCGTCGACCCAAGACTCCAACAATGGTTTGTGTGACGACGGCCTCTTCCACAGATGGGGGAAGACGAAGAAGAGTTGAGAGCTTAAGTGGAAGTGGGAGCAGTAGCTATAAAAGTAAAAGATCCCAGAATCAACAACAAACAAATTCTACAAAAGGGAGAAAAAAAGGAAGCGAAAAAAACAAAGAGATCACAGAGGAAGAAATTGGAAAAACGTATACAGGGTTAGATCGCCAAGCTGCAGAAGAGTTCATTAGCAATACAATGAACAAATATTAAGGGCCTTTGTCGTCGTCCCTTCCATTTTCATGATGCCATAACCCATAGTCGTCTCTTCACTTCAAACGGAGCGGCCATAATAAAAATATCATAATTGTAATAATTTGTTACTGTAAAAAATGCAAAGCGAGGCAAGGGTTTCCTTTGTAAAGAAATCTCCTGCTGCTTACTTACTTACTTCTTATATTCAAACTTTTATATTCTACATTTTGCATGCCGTGAAAGAACAAGCCAAATGTTTTCTGTTACTTTTATTATTAAGTAAAAATCATCTTGGGTCTTTTTATATGATGAAAAATAGATAATTACATCTTGTTTAAAGTTATTTTTATGATCTGCGTGTCTTGCGTTGTAGTGCAAAGCAAAATGTAAATGAGCCAAGCCAACAGTTTCCTTCCCCAAATCCTCCCTGTCAAATTTTATTAGTAGTTTAGAGAATAGTATTTTTTATATTTTTTGCATTTGTGTAGTACGTAGATACGTGGTATACTGTATAATTTGCCAAAAACATTTCACTTTTGTGTGTTGGTAATTTTCAGGGATGTTCGTCGCGTTTCGCATGTTGGAACTTCGGATTAAGATTTTTTATCAAGTGCTTAAAAGTTATTTTTATGATTTGCGTGTCTTGAGTTGTAGTGCAAAGCAAAATGTAAATGAGCCAAGCCAACAGTTTCCTTCCCCAAATCCTCCCTGTCAAATTTTATTAGTAGTTTAGAGAATAGTATTTTTATATTTTTTGCATTTGTATAGTACGTAGATTACGTGGTATACTGTATAATTTGCCAAAAACATTTCGCTTTTGTGTGTTGGTAATTTTCAGGGATGTTCGTCGCGTTTCGCATGTTGGAACTTCGGATTAAGATTTTTTATCAAGTGCTTAAGATTCTAAATTTAAACTAAGCTCGTGTCCAGATTCTTCGACTTTTTACTAAGAAATAAAAGATGTGTACCTTTTTCATTAATTCCATGGCTCATCAAGATAGATGATTTGTCCAAGTAAGACATAGATGAACCTGCTCGACAAATTATTATATAAACAATTGTATAGATAAACTTGGATGACTAGAATGCTGAAAAATATCACACCCAACCATGGGTGGTCAACCCATTCCAAATACACATTTTCTTTCGATCGTGCTCTCTTGCGGAAGGTTTTCCTCCGCGAGCAAGATTTTAAACCATTGCAAGCGGGCTGAATAAACACATGGATTCACAACCACAATAAATATTCAGTTTTTGGTTAAATTCTTCCTAAAGTTGACCTCAGGTAAATTTGAAAATTACCTTAATAATTGTCTCCAACGTGGGGTCCACGTCAACAATCCAATTTGCTCAGTATTTTTATTTAAAACTTTTTCTGCTCTGAAATCGAACGTACTTCATTTGATTTGACTTCCCCATGGGGTATGGAGTTAGTTACGTAAAATCTGGTCAAACATCTAGAGATCACAGCCACAGTCGTCGCATAAGAGAAGAATTCCACGAAAAGTCGAGGTAAAGCAAAATCTGAACGAAATGGTGGATATCAAGCAAAAACGAATAATTGCATCAGAATCAGAAGAAAGTAGTTCTGGAGGACATTCAGGTATTTTTATAATCCACTTGAAACCTCAACAACTTGAAATAGCTCGGAAGCCTGGAACCAGAAGTGATGTTGACAATTGAATTATGTTTCACAGATTGGAAATGGCTGGCAGAACTAGGCCCTGGGTTTGGCTTCAATGGAAGTCAATTAAAAGTAATTGGAACCCCAGAGGAGTACTACTCGACAGTCCTAGAAAAGATCTCAACTGCAAAGAAAAGAATTTCACTCGCATCTTTATATTTGGGAATAGGACCACTGGAAAAGAAACTTGTAAGTTTCTAACAATTTGGCCAAAAATTAAGAGAATGCGAATTAATTAGTTCTAATACTTGTCTAAAGGTTGAAGCATTAAAACGAAACAAGATTGATAATCCAAATCTGAGGATAAAAATTCTACTGGATTATGCACGAGGATCCAGAGGAGAGATTAATTCCAGAACAATGCTAGCTCCACTAACTCAGTCTTCTGGTCAGCCTTGCGAGGTAAATTCATGAGAAAAGATGTCCCAACGTATTCAATTTTTCTGTCTTTAAATTAACGAAGATTTTATTTCGCAGGTTTTCCTGTACCATACACCAGCCCTCAGGGGACCAGTGAAGAGATGGCTCCCGCCACGATACAACGAGATTGTTGGTGTTCAACATATGAAAATTTATATATTTGACGATTCGCTTCTAATTTCAGGGTCTGTAATAATACGAGTCATTAGGAATTTAAAAATATTCGACAATATTTTTCTTCTTGACTAAAGTTCGCTTTTAGAGAGAAATCGCTAGTTGGTTTTTTTTAAATATTGTGTTCCCTTTGTTTCTTTACAGAGCTAACTTGTCCAACGATTATTTCACAAATAGACAAGATCGATACTTACTAATAGAAGGATGCGAAAAACTTGCAAATTTCTACGATGGATTAATCGATCAAGTATCAAAATTTTCACTCAAGTTGGATGGTGCAAATAGAATTTCAATGAATCCCAACTGGTCAATTCATCCTTCAGACGGAGACACTAAGAAGTTTGTGTCCGAAGCTAATAAAATTGTAGTTTCGTATTACGAAGGTGAAAGAAGAAATAATTCGACAAATCTACGGAATTTTCACGCAATAACAAATGGAAGTAGTAGTAACGATGCTCGGAAGGAAGACACTTGGGTATTTCCTCTAATTCAAATGGGGCAATTGAAAATAGATTACGATAATCAGGGGGTAACAAGGATTTTCGAACAAGCACCTCCGGGCTCAATAATAAAATTAGCGACTGGATATTTTAATCTGACGGCCGATTACGTTGAGAAGATTATCAAAAAATCGCAGTGCAATTATGAAATATTGATGGCTCATCCCAAGGTTGGTTTGGTGAATTTTTAAATAGGCAATAATAATTTACACTCTTCAGGTGATTCGTTTTCTTTCCAGGCTAATGGATTCTTTGGAGCCAAAGGCTTTGCTGGAGGAATTCCGGCTGCTTACACCCAATTAGCCAAAATGTTTTTCCGAAATGTTCGAACTAGTCATCAAGAGGGTCGGATTTCTATGTGGGAATATTTGAGACCTTCTTGGACGTTTCATTCTAAAGGATTGTGGTATTACCCGGCTGGAGAAAAATTACCAACAGCGACGCTCATTGGTTCACCGAATTTTGGTAAGGAAGTCGAATGCAGTAGTTCGGTTTTCTAAATTTTTTATTGATCTCCGCAGGTCATCGATCAGTGTATTTGGATTTGGAAACTCAGCTTTACATAGTCACTAGAAACAATGGATTTCAAGTTCAATTGAACAATGAGCAGAAGAATTTGTTCTCCCATTCCCGCTCCTTTGGACCAGCAATCTATCAACGAAGAGATAGAAGAGTTCCAAAATGGGTTAAATTAACTATTAAATTGTTTCGGAAATATTTCTAAAAAGTTTGAAATTTATTTATGAAGAAAACTCGAGTTAATTAAGATGAAACTTCGTTATGTCAGAGTTGTGATTTGCTTTCTGTTTCTGGTAGTATTTTATGTAGTGTTTTTACGTATGTTTGCATTGCATGCAAAATCCAGTTGGATTTTACCAGTGCAGTGAGAATTCAAAAATAAATCAAGAATTGAATCAATTGTTTCTTTGCTTTACTTTATTTGATACTAATTAGCATTTCACATCATATGGATAAAAAATCCAACCAAATTCCGAGATATGCTATGACTTGATGCTTACTGCATACCACAATCAGTCGGATCTTAATTAAGGTCTACCACATTTCATGATAGACTTTTGTAGTAATTAACGCAATTATAACGCATGAAGAACAAGGAAGTCTCAAAATCCGTCCGGTTCGGAGCTTAGACAGTCTAAGCAGGAAGTACTGGTTTATTCATTTTAGCAGTGTGCGTTTTGTCTCTCCACACATAAAATAAGTTTCCACTGGCAGATATTTTCTAGTACTTGAAGGAAGAGAAAACATTTGTCTGTTTTAATTTGAAATCATACATTTTGAGATTCGGGAACATAAAATGGCAGAAGTAATGATTCATATTTTAACAATTTTGTCCCTTGCATTGTTTGCGCTTAATTTAATCAAATCTACCCTGATAATTTTCAGAAGTATGAAGTTCTGAGAGTAAATTTTGTTCAAAATTTGCCTTTGCTCTTGTACAATGGAACGGCGGCAGATCAAGGACCTGAGCCTTTCTCCTGTTCAGCAGATGCTTTAACGGCTGGAAATAACTTTGGCTTCACAGGATCGATTAGCTTTGAAATAGACGGACTTGATCGGATTGGGGAATTGTAAGTTCATTTAAACTCGGCCATTCTCAGTAAGAAATATAAGATGTGGGAGTCAAAATAAACCTAGTTGAAGCAAATCTCTAAATACTCGATAAAGAAATATTTGATTACGGCTTTCTCGGCCTCTACAATGTAGTTTTACAATTGATTTTTGAATTTTATAATTTGTATGGTCTTGCTGGGGTCTTTACATCATATTTCCAATTTTCTTTTAGGCAAGTGGAACTCAAACATTTGGCAGGAGATGAGCAGTTATCCCTGGAATTTAGGAATCCTGGAAATAAAATATTTCGTAACGGATTCAAGAGTATCGAAGGGATTTTCCAGCTGACCAAGGATGAGGATGCACAATTGAGCACACGTAATTTTATTTTAGCGTTTTCTGGGGGAGACAATTTCTTTGAATCTTATCATTTCCAGGTATATGCATCATGGACATCACTACTTGTAACAATTTTGATTGTGGTTGTGATCGAAAACAACTGTGCTACACTGTTAAAGCATTCTGTCGCTTGGCTGATATTTCCAAATATCTTGTAGACATACAAGGTGGAGGAAATGCAGGGATTGCATCTACGTTTTCAGGGAGAATCAGTTCTTTTGGGGGAAATAAGTTTCCATTACAAGGGATTCCAAGTCTTTATTTCAATTATACAGCGGATACACTTCCAGATATCACGATCAAAGTTGGTGGGAAGGAATTTCCTACACATAAGGCACTCCTTGCAGGTGAAGTAAAATATTTATTAACCTCAAAATAGAAGAAGACTGAATTTCAAATATGCTAGGGAAAAGTGATACATTTTTGGCCTTGTTCACGATTCGGTCAAGCGAGGTCAAAAAAGGAATTGTAGAAATGAAGGAGGCAACGGTCGATGGTGTCAAAGGAGTCCTTAATTTTCTGTACAAACGTGAACTGGGGATACCCAGTAGGGACAACATCGAAATATTCTACGACATGTTGCGAATAGCAGAGAAGTACAATATCCAGTCTCTGAAGGAAGCCCTTGTAGAAATCATTTGCTTGGTTCCTCATGAAGAATTTGATTTGGATCATGCAATTCAGTTTTTCATCTTCGCTCAACGACTCCAGTCTAGACTCTTGGAAAACAAAGCGTTCCAAGTCTTTCAAACGTAAGAAAATTATGTAATTTTCCACAGATTACTGGAATATAATCTAAATTTGGGCTTGATAAAATTTAGAAAACGTTCAGAAATCCGAAATTCAAAGAGTGTGACATCATTCTTCAAAGAAAACACGGAATTGGCAGAGAAGTTATTGGCGGGTACGCTATCCTAAAAGTTAAGGAAATCAGAGGGTATCCAAATATTTTACCCATGTTAGTAACACTCATGAATTGGTTAGTCAAACTGTACCAGGGGTAGTTTGAAGTTAAATACTTTTAAAAACTTTCCAATAATTTATAGCCCTTAAAGTATTAGATATAATTTTTCAAGACTTACTTTATGAGTTCAGAATGTTTGTGCACTGCATGCACCCATACTGTCACCCTAAAATATTATGAGCATGGGGCGAACGCCCGACTAATGATGTAAATTTTAATTAGTTTAATCAAGATAACGCCTGAATTAGTTAAGTCCTTGATTACGAACAATACGTAGCGCACCGGATGCCGAGTGTCAAAACCCAAAACTTGTATTAGACAGCATGAAGTAGGCTCACGTCTAGTAGACTTGCTCCGTTTAGTTCCGTTATACTACGATTGACTTGGAAAATACCAAATACTCAAAAAGGCATGAATGACTTCCGGTTTCGGAAGATAATAAGACTAAATTTAAACTACGAATTAGTTTTAATTTAATACTTAGTTTTTGTTTTAGTAAGTAGAGTAATGGTCAGGTCCTAGCAAACTGAACTTTCTAATCTTGTGAATTATAATAAATTTTTTTAGCTTAGTTGTCGGACGCTGTTTTACAATCTCCAATAATTATAATGCTTAGTAGTAATAGCTCGGACCTGGATTTTCTACCATGCTTGTCTCTCTAACCCTAGCACATATTCTCAAATAAATTCTGAATTATAAACTGCTAAAGTGAAAGACACTACGAAAGTTGTCGGCAAGTTTCTTGAATTCATAACGTTCCAGTATTTTAACAACGCATATGGGAAACGGGAGTTAGTCGGAATGATAAATAAAATCCGGTATGATAAAGCATACCGCTACGCTGCATTGCCTACAGGAATTCGGGTAACCCCTTCCTTTCCTTTTTTTTCTGAAATAATATTACATCATTGGATCCTAATAAAGCGGCGAAAGAAGTCTGACGAGGGTTGTTGTTATCTTTTTGTTTTACTCCCTTTCATTCCTTCCTTGGGTGAAATCCCCGTCTCCTTCTTCCTAATCCTAACAAGTCAGAGTAATTAAACAAACGTAAAAAAGAGACAAAAAGGTCTTTTTATTTGTACAACTTTGTGTGTTTGGAGTCAACTTCCTTTCCGCCTTCCTTTGAGTCTGGGTCTTCTTGGTGGGCTAAGCTAAGCTAAGCTGGGCTAAAAAACAAGGCAAGCTTATCTCACTGTGAACATGAAATGTATCTTAAATGGTTCCAGCCTCCGGCGGCAAACCAGTCAATAGGCGGGGTATGATTTACAGCCTCAACCAAAGTTTTAACTTTAGTGCAGTGCAGTACAGAGTTTACAAATGAAGGAAAGGAAAGGAAGGTGGGTTTTTCATTTTCAACATTCAACATACCTGGGTACTTACTTCAAGTCTTGTCGCATATGGCATACCTGAGATGAGACCATATATAACTTTGTTAGCAACAACAAGCTGCGTTGGGCGCTGGAGAACGGAATTGCATCTTATGTACAACTTTGGCCGATAGTATATGGCTAGGGTTAAATTTCTACACGAAAGATTTCACCTTATAGTCATAATGTACGAAAGGGTTAAAAAGTTAAAATAAAACCAAATTGTTTAAATTTAATTTTGAGTTCGATTGCAAATAAAATTATTTATTCCGATTCAATATTCATAACTTGAGATGACTTTTGCACGATTGATTGCAACAGAAAATTCTAAAATCAGTCTAGAATCGGTACACATTCAACCCTTCTGTCATTAATTCTCGTTCGCATGCTTCGCCAAGCCAAGCCAAGCCAAGGGTGAAAGCAAGGCAGTGTAGTTTGTAGGGTTCATTAGTTTTGTTCAGGATTCAAATCCAGAGCAAACGCCTTCAGCCCTCACCTTGTAATACAACAAAGTCCCCTGCTGTGAAAAAACTTTTCTGTTGACCACCCCTTCCTTCCTTCATTACAAGGATTTTTTCACAAGATTGGTTTCAAGTACCCTAGCTTAGCCTTAGCCTTACCTTAATATTACCGGAGCTTTCATTTCATTTCATTATAGCACAGCGGCAGAGATAGCGTTAGATGAATGGATGACCGACGAGGAATTCCTGACTTACTACAGTATAAAAACTAAAAAGTCCATGAGTTGGCTCAAGGCAAGCATGCATAGCTAATTTGTTCATACCCCTGTAAGTACGTACGTACGTGCGTGGCTTTAGATGTTTGAAGTCCCTTGAAGGGAGTACGTAAAAGTAAAGTAAGACTAAGATTGAAAAGTAAAGTATCCTGGCAGTCGTAATCGTTTACAAACACTAAAGAACCTGAGATGCTGATGCTGATGCCCCTGGATTTGGATTCATTCGGTTGGACAAAGCAAAAGCAGCAATGACGGTGACAAAAAGTCTTTCGGAAGAAGAACAGAACAAGAATGAATGTGGAAGCTTAGCTTGCTTGCTTAGGGATATTACGTCCATTCCATTCCATTGGCTACTGAGAAGAATTCGGCTCGCTTGAGTGAATCTTTTACAAAAGAAAAATGTCGGGGACTCTTATTTTTGTCAGGAACATTTCAATTTCTGTCTTTTCTTCTTTTCATTTTGTGGTGAGAGTCGGATGTAGAGAGGACGGACAACAACTCAATTTGTTTGCGGACGGATGAGCAAGACCAAAACTTTTGCATGCTTCGCTCCAGCTCAGCTCGGCATGACATGAATCCTTGGTTTAAACCTATGAAAAATTATAGTAGTAAAGTAAAGTTGGTATTTTCAGCTTTATAGTAATCAAAAATTCTTTGCCAAGTTTTCAAACAATTATGAGGATTTTTTCACAAGTTAAAACGTTCTCGTGATTTGAATTTAGTCAGATTTTATTCCTCATTTAATCTGGTTTTTCAAAATTGACTGTTGAGCAAATTGTTGAAAATAGCAATGGCACTCAAATGAAATAGTCAAAAAGTTGACAGGTCAATTTTTGACCTTGATGTCCCCAAAATGAAAATGCACGTGTTACCCTCTTACCACCACAAAGAAGCTCGTTGCCCTGAAATTAGGCAATTTACTGTGCAACTATTGATTTTTCAATTCATACTGCTCCTCAATAATCCATACCATGCCATGCAATGGCTCAAATTTCAAGTCGTCTAAATTACATTTTACACAAAGAAAATCGAAATGGGGATATGGAGGCTGGCTGCTTTTCTCCATGAAACATCTGCATTTTCATTTCTATTTGGACAAGGATGAGTGTGCACTTTTGGTGAAATTTAGTCAATCAGCTCTGCATGCTGGACTTGGACTTTTGGACATGGACATAGGGAGGCTAGAATTAGGAGTTAATGATAAGTTTGAGCAAGGATTGCTGGTGCTGGGAGGACTGACATATTAATGACATAATAGAGGGATGCGGAGGATGACGACACGAAAAGCGACAGCCGATGGGAAGATGACAAGTCAATCTGGGACGAGGGGATGCACCGCGCCCCAAAAGTCAATCCAGACAAAACTTTTGTTTCTCAGCTCGGCTATGCCTTTTTCATCGTTTTATAAAAGGAATATACGAGTGTATGTAATTAAAGGGTTCGGATTGAGGAGATTACTCTACTGGATCTTTTGACTGACCGAAATGATTAGTTTTGATTATTGCTTACGAGTCAGCTAATTTTTTCCAATAATAAAGTTGTAAGTAACTCTACCAGTTATACTAGTTCAGTCGATTCCGATCCTGGCAAGACTTGTAGGCAGTTCAGATAACTAAAAGTTCCCATTTTCATTTGAAATAGAGATTATGAGATTTTATGAATTTCAGCCTATACTGCTTACAATACTCGATTGAACAAGCTCATATCGTATCATATCATATCATCAACCGCCATAATCTGAGGATTGAGTTGATGCTCATCTAATAATGTTCAGTTCTTCACAGGCGGTCAAAGTTGTTTCTTCTTGTTGTATATTGACGAAAGGGCTAAAATTTGAGCAGACATGCAATGTAATGGGGAACGGGGCTAAAGGAAAGGAGAAAAAATGACGACGGGACGGGATGAGAAGCCGACAAAGAGCATTTAGTACAAGTTGGAGGAGGAAGGAAAGTTGAAGAAGAAGAAGGAAGGAAGGAACCAAACAGGCCAGGCCAAGCCAAGCTGAAGCAAAAGTTTGGTTGTTCTTCTTCTCCTGGAGTTAGTGTCCAACGCATCGGGATCGGAATCGCGGCTTGCTTGACTCTAGCAGCTTCAGCTTGTATTATTATTACCTGCGCCTTGCTCCATCGTTCGACGGATGTCAATCTCCCATTGCATTGTATTGTATTGTTGTAAAAATCCTTTGGCTGGTTGAAACAAGGATTTTCTCATTGTTTGAACACCACTCCTGTGTCCTGACTGACTGACAATAATAGAGAAGTCCCCCGCTTAGCTCCCTTGTCGTCATTCACCACTTTGTTGACAACTTCACTCAGTCAGTGGCCGTGTGGACGTGAAATGTGATCAGGGAGATCCTTCTCTTGCCAAACAACAAGCAAAGGTGTTGAAAAGTTACCAAAATTTCATTGTTGATCCAAGTTGTGGTCCGAAATTGAATTTACAGATATAATTGTGTAACGATCCAATATTTTCATATTTGAGCAAAAAGAAAAAAATCTCAGAAAAGTTCAACTAAAGCAAAACTTTTAAGAAAGTTAAAATGAAGAATGAAGACGTTGAGAAAAAGTTCCGTGGTGAAAGCCTCGTTTCTTGATCTGAGGAATTTGTTTTACTTTTTGTACTGTTTTTCCTGACTTGTGCTTTGTAAAATTGTGACTCGAAAGTTGAGAAGTCCAAGAAATAATGAAGAATTGCATTCATTCCTAAAAGCAATCCAAATGGCTCCAGATCGTGTTCTTCGTTTAATGTTAATTTCCGTGATACTTTATTTAATTCAATCAACATCTCTCGTAGAAGCAATCCGGTGGCTGTAAGTCAATTTTAATTACTCAGAAAATTTCTTCATTTTTAGTACTACGACACAGTTCTTGCTGGATTTGTAAGTATTCACTTCAGACAGTCAGGTGCTGTATCTGCAATATTTGCTAATAATGTTGGATTTCATTTTAAACCTTACGACGGTGAGACAGATTTACCCGACATTATTTTTCAACCTGATTTTCATTTTCGTCCTTGGCTCACATATGGAACAAAATTGCAATTCACGAGTCCTCCCACGCTAAAATCACAACGATCGCGTCCTAACCCCGATAAAACCTTGGACAAAATCAAAGTGCAATAAAAATGAGAGAAGAGGAAGGAAAAACAGTTTGAGATTTTATGTCGGGGATTTCAGAGAGAGAGAGGATGGATCATGTCATGTCGTGTGTATAAGTTTTATTAGTCCTCTTCTCATTTCTTGTCGCTGCTCCGTCCGTGTGCTTCCTTTCTTGTGACTACTGTTTTGTAGCATCATGAGAATCCCACGCTTTGCCTTGTTTCTTCTGCAGGAAATTGACAAATGCAGGTAGTAGAATGAGCAATAAATCTTTTGCCAACACTCAGGTGGTGAATTTCACACGAAGGACCCATGCAATGTTTTATGGCCGCTGCTGAGCTAGAAATATATTATATTTTTCTACTCAACCCCCTTGATTCATTCGTTCAGTCGTTTCTTAGTACAATATTTCTACAAATTTTTCCTGTACATTCGTAAAATCCTGCTGGCTAAGCCTAAGCCCAAAAATTTAAAGTAGGCGAATTTATGACTCAAAATTAGCCACACTAATCCTTCGTACAAACAATTTAATAGCTCCCTATTGTTAATAAATTTGAGTATATTGGTGTCACTATTTTTGAACCACAGCAGGTAGGAAGGCATTTAATTTCATGCAATTATATTTAGTTAGACTCAGGATGAAGTGTTTGGAAAAATCGTAAAATTCAATTCATGCTTCATGATTTTTTTTGTTTCTGGGTATCATACGCAGTTTGAATTTAAGATTTGATTGTAACCAGTCGTGTTTCATTTTCATTGAGGAAAATTCCAACTAGGACTGTGGGGATTGCATTTATTAGTGAGCTGTGTTGAAATGATTAGTTAATGTCCTTGTATGGGATACTTAACTTATTACCTGCCTCGCTATTCATCTATTATTCTGTTATATATTTTTAATGCCAGGCCTGGCCAGGCTTTACCTCTCAAGGGAAACTCTTCAACTGTCAATTCTTCACATGTATACCCAAGTTGGAATTGTTATCTTGAGAATCTAGTCAAAACCTTCCCTTGTCCATAGTCAACAGAAAGGATTTGGAAAAAATGAATAACAAATTTATAAAAGATTCAAATCGAAAGTAAAGCTTCATCTCCCTTGCTATTATCCCAATCCCTTCTTCTTCTTTCAATTCTTTTCCTCTTTTCTTTTCTTCTTCTCACAAGACATTAACGTATTCTGGTCACATTTTTAAACTCCAGCAGATAAATCTCCTGTCAAGTGCAGCTTCAACTTGGCCTCGGTCTGCCCTGGCTTGGCCTGATGATGATGTACGCACTAGCACTAGCACGGCAGATTCAGACTCAGATTCTCCAAAGAGAGAATTTGTGTAGGAATGTCTCACACACACAAATGTTAATGCTAATGCGACTACTAATTTTGAATTCAAATTGACTAGGGATTTTTTGACTGAAGGGTCAGTCCGCTACGTAGTACAATACTACAGCATCAGAATCCTTTTTTAAGATATGTGAAAGATTTTTGTCTACATTTATTTGTTGCTGTGCTGTGATTGACAGGATTGTGCTATATTGTTGTACTCTAAAGTAACTTGGGATGATAAGATGACGATGAGTGGGAGCATTGTTGTGTCTGTATCTGTGTGTTTAGTGTACAGTTGGGAGATAGGAATGATAGTTGTAATGGTAATAGGATAGAGATCTAATTATTCATCTCTTTCTCAAGTCAAGTCAAGGGATAGGGTTAGAATCCGGGCACAGAACAGGAGGGGAGCAAGAGAACACATTTATACTCATTTTCTTGAATTGTGATTGTGGTTTGATGCAAATAACCTTTTCCGTGATTGAAATTTGAATGAAAATCCTATTATCCATAATATCCTTCCTTCCTTTCTGCTCTTGTGATTATTTTGGACTTGGAGGGATGATCCAGTTGGATTTATTTATGTGAGAATACAACTTCAGAATGGGGTTGTTGAATGGAATTCGGAATAGGGTTGAAATTTCTTTTGGTTGTATTCTGCTTTCACCCTCCACAAACGACACGCGAACGATTAGTCGGACTCAGAACATTCACACAGACAAAATTCAAGTTGTTTTTTGACTGTATAATAACACTGGGGGAATTTAAATGTTTTATTGCATCAAATAATCATTTCAAAGAATAAAATTGAGATTCAAATTGCGGTTGTAAAAAAGTGCGTATGCGTGGCTGACTTGAGAATTGTCTTTGAGTACACTTACGCATGTATATGACGAGACTTGAAAGACAAATAGGAGTATAAAAACATTCTCAATGCTCAGAGAACGATCTTGATCTCTCAATTCATTCAAATTTAGGATTATTGGATTGAGGACGTTGATTTGGCACTTGGCAGGTGGGAGACAGAGTCGAATCCTCTTGAATGACAATTTCCTTTGTAGGAGTCACCGGCGCTTCAGGCTCTGGAGTTTTTGGAAAAACAAGTTTTGATATTTTCTAAAGCAATTTGAAAATTGTTTTCAATTAACGGTTCGTCAAAGCAATTCATTCCTGAGCAAAAAGACCAGCCGCGTAATATTTTAACTCATATATCTAGTTCCGTGAATATTTAAGCATCAGATTTTACCTTAACCAGCTGTCGACCTTCACATAAGCAATGTATTGACCCTGGCCCCAACAAAGTTGACCTGTCTCATCATTCATTTGGAAAAAATAATAAAACCTCACAGCAGGGAGTGATTAGCCCGGAAAATTATTTTTTCTCTCACTGATTTTTGACTTATTTACAACGACACGTGGTCAAGTTCATCTCATCTCAGGTTTTTGCGATGCATTTGCTTTGCACCACGAGCGAACGACTTGTAACAAACGTCAGACATCGTCGGGTCGTAAATTTTGTCCTTATCTTTCATTCCAATGCATAACTCGAGTCAAGTCAAGGATTTTTGTTTAAAAGTAAACTTGAGGTGAGAGAAAATTCCTCATGATGATGATGATGATGGGGTATTTGGCAAACTCAGCGATTTGGTAAAGGTGAAGAGTGCAGATTGCAAGGAATGAAGATGCAGAGAATGACGTGGTACAGCAAAGCACTACTACGGAGGAATTTGTATTTGAAAACTGAGATTAGTAATCTTACAACACGATTTTGCAAAGTATTGACGTTTTGGGTGGATCCTTCCTTTGGACTACACTTTGGATTTACACATTCTGATGAAGAGTGCAGATTGCAAGGAATGAAGATGCAGAGAATGACGTGGTACAGCAAAGCACTACTACGGAGGAATTTGTATTTGAAAACTGAGATTAGTAATCTTACAACACGATTTTTCAAAGTATTGACGTTTTGGGTGGATCCTTCCTTTGGACTACACTTTGGATTTACACACTCTGTCATAGCCTCCGATCAAAGAATTGTAAATTACCTTTAAGGCTAGACGAGTTTCAAAAAGGTATGAAATTGCGTCTGAAATGACAAATTGTTCATCTGTAAATGAATTAAAAGGGACTGACGGAATAGCTTTAGATTATTATACAGCGTCAAATTGAAAAATTTAAATTTTGAATAAACCAACTACACTTCACCAAGTTTTGTGAAAATAAATACTTGAAATAGTCATAACGGAAATATGAAGTTAAACAAATCAAAACAACCATTGCGATTTGCATTGCAACTTTTTATCCTTCCCAGGTGTTCACAATACGTCACCTCAACTGACTTTCCCCCTTACCAAACTAGAGCAATATAAATCCGGAGAGCAAATACAATTAAAAAACGACTCAGCCATTCAGAGAGTCAGTCCTTAGTTTGCAATTGCATTGTAGGGATTTGCGGTTTAAGAACTGAGTGAGAATGTAGGGCGGATTAAATTTTCCTTTGATGTGCGATGTGAATCCTTTGCAAGGCAAGTAGCAAAAGAAAAAGCTAAACGACTGAACCACACCTTTTAATCCATAAGCCGAAACAAATTCTTAGTACCTTAAATGGAAAGTAAAACAACCATTGCGATTTGCATTGCAACTTTTTATCCTTCCCAGGTGTTCACAATACGTCACCTCAACTGACTTTCCCCCCTTACCAAACTAGAGCAATATAAATCCGGAGAGCAAATACAATTAAAAAACGACTCAGCTATTCAGACAGTCAGTCCTTAGTTTGCAATTGGATTGTAGGGATTTGCGGTTTAAGAACTGAGTGAGAATGTAGGGCGGATTAAATGTTCCTTTGATGTGCGATGTGAATCCTTTGCAAGGCAAGTAGCAAAAGAAAAAGCTAAACGACTGAACCACACCTTTTAATCCATAAGCCGAAACAAATTCTTAGTACCTTAAATGGAAATTATGTTTTTTGTAAAGCGGAGCCTCTGGATCGTATCACTATCTGATTTGACAAAATAATTGGGTCTATATATTGCCTAAATTGACGTGAACATGGCTACTTACTTAAATCTCTGTTATGAAACAATCTAACCTCTAATCATCTGCTAATCAAAATATAAATGAATTAAAATGTTTATTTATCCCAGTGGTGTGTAGATTTTAAGATGTAAACATTTGGATTTTTTCTGATATTATTTGACAGTGCGATCACAACGACAGGAACTCCTTCTCCACATCCAGACCCTCCCCCGACTTGTGATCACCTTTCCAATCAACTGATCAAAGAGTCAACTCAAATTTTGCAAGAATCATCCTGAATTCATGGGAAGTATTCGGAGTGGGGCTGCCAAAGCACTGAACGAATGTCAATTCCAATTTAGATCCAGGAGGTGGAATTGCTCCCTCCCTACAACTAAAGTATTAAAAGGTGAGTCATTTTTGGTTAACATTCGGTAAGAAAAAATTCCAAAAGCCCAATATTTTTTTCTCCTACTGACTAAACTCAATCTCAATTAAAATGAAAGCCTCCAATCAAACTGTCATTTCGATATCGAGCTTGACTGTTTCGGCTCGGCTGGAAGATTTTCATTCTCCATGCTAGAGAAAGTAAAAGAAATAAGAAATGCCAGTGCACTGCACTTCCAAGGCATCTGTTTCCTTGATTCCCTTGTCACTCGCACGTGCTTGACTCAAAACAAATGCAGAACTAATCGTTCCAGTGCCTCAGCCATACACAATGCACATAGGCATAGTCATGTGTCAGGAGGAGTATGATGTGAGTGTCACATCGGCCACTCTTGATTTATTTGTTCGATGAAAATCTACCCAAAATTAGGCAGAGAAGAGCATTGAACCAAACCAAGCCCAAAGAAATCAAATGAAACAGATGCACGCACTATACAATTCTTGTCTTCCTTTGTAACAAATAAAATACTACTTACACGCACTTCTACTACATACAAGATTAATTGTATTCTGATGATTATTCCGATACATGCAAAGCACAATCTGGAGCAGTAGCATGAAGCACAGCATGAGTATTGGCTTTTTGTGACGAGTGACTTAATGACACATGTCTTGGGCTTTTTTTTTCTCTTACAGGGAAACGAAGTCCCAACGGTACTATTCCTAGAAGGTTCCAGCACCTAGGGAAATTTCCCATTGTTCCTGAAGGTAAATTTTTTAAAGTCATAACCCGTTTCAGATTAAGTGATACATGATTCTTTATTTAAAATAAAATCAAGGTTCAAATATATCACCGAATGCAGATTTTTCACATTTTAGCTTTTATCTAATAAATAATCGAAACTGACAGGAATAGTCTTATACACTATCATTAGACAATATTACACTCAATTGAACGTAATTGGATAAGTATGGCCGAGTTAAATTATGGAATAATATATTTTTTATACATATATTTTTTCCAGGCACAAGAGAATCTGCCTTTCTCCATGCAATCTCTGCAGCAGGCGTGGCTCACAGTGTGACAAAGCAATGCTCCGCAGGGAATTCACCCAATTGTGGGTGTGACAGGTCAATGAGTGAAAGGTCAAATGAAGTTGACTCCTTTGGAGTGGCGAGTAATTTTAAATGGGCAGGGTGCTCAGATAACATTGACTATGGGGTCAGTCTGAGCCGAACTTTTGTTGATGCCAAGGATCATAAATTGAGTCGGAAAAAAGGAAATAAAACTTCAAAAGCTCTCATGAATTTACACAATAATGAGGCTGGGAGAAAAGTAAGTTTTGTTTGCTCTATGTATACAACCATACAGAATACAGACGCGGTATCTAAATAAAAAAATTCACCTTCAGATCATTATGAAAATTATGAAAACGGATTGCAAATGTCATGGTGTTTCCGGTTCCTGTGAAATTCGTACATGTTGGCGCTCCATGCCTAGTTTCCGAGAAATTGGTGAAGTTCTTCGGAATAAATTCGAACAAGCAAATCATGTACTAGAAAAGAAAACTGGATCGCGAAGGACACTCGTGAGTAAGGAAGGAAAAGGCCCTGGAGAAACGGACTTGGTCTATGTAAGAACTTCCCCAGATTTTTGCGAAGAGGATTTGAAACGTGGTTCACTTGGCACAAAGGGGAGACGATGTAGCAAGGTTTGTCTCAATCTTCAATGATGGTGTAACACCTAATATATAATGAAAATCTTATGAGTATATTATAATTAATTTTTTCACAGAATCCAAACTCCCATGATGCTTGCATTCACTTGTGTTGTTCTCGAGGATTCAGAACACAGCGAGTTGTACGAACCGAAAGATGCAAATGCAAATTCCAGTGGTGCTGCCACGTTAATTGCAGCGAATGTCGGAAAGAAATTGAAATTAGCACTTGCAACTAAGAACGAAAATACAGGCAGGCAAGCTGAAAGGGAAGAAATGGAAAAGATGATGAAGAAAAAAAAGTCAAATTGCAATAAATCTTGTATTGTGTGCCATAAATCATGTTTTAAAATAGTGATAATGAAGCTGACGAGACGAAATGATGAATGAGTGACAAATAAAATAGAGGAAGTGGAAAGATATTTTTTCGTGTGTTACTACTTTACTTTTACTTCTTTTTTAGTAAGGAAAGTCAATTTCAAGATTCAAGTTCCTTTGAGCTGGTGTGCGTGTGATGTGAAGTTTATATTGAGTCGTATATTATTTCCGCATCCACTTGTCCGGAACCCGAATTTTTTTATACTTCTCTTTTTATACTATAGCTACTTTCTTGAATCTTTCCAAAATTTGAAAATCCAAGCCAAGTAGATCAGGTCAATATTACTTTTCAGGATCATAATAAAAAGATGAAAAAAGACAATCTCTTCTTGCGAAGAGATGACGGAAGTTTGACAGGTAGTAAAAGAAAGACAAGTTCTCTTTGCACTTTTCCTTTTGACTTTCTTTTAGAGGATATCCGGTCCAAAACCAGAGTCAGTGTGAGTCTACGATAACTCAATGGAATTCAAACAAGCAACTAGCAAGACAAGTATAATTCTTTTCATTTTAACTAGATCAGAAGATCAGATCATATTCGATCACAAGAACAAAAGGCAAAAGAATTATCTACTAGGTAAAGGATATGGCGAATTAGTAAATCTAAATAATTAGTGTAAAACGATTCAGAAACCTTAACGTGTGGATGTAAATGCAAAATTGTGTTAGAAATGAGTATTCCTCNTAAATAATTAGTGTAAAACGATTCAGAAACCTTAACGTGTGGATGTAAATGCAAAATTGTGTTAGAAATGAGTATTCCTCGAAAAATTTCGAACCATTTTTAGTTTTGTTTCTTGAATCAGGTTAACTGCGCTTTGCGTATGTCACGATGGTGTAGTGGAAATCTGTTCTTATTCATCAGATCAAGCACGGACATTTAAATGCCTTTAAGACAATGAAGAGGAAGGTAAATTTGGTGGACGGTAAGGCGATAGATTGCGCGTTGACTCTTTGATCCGTTTATCCTTTCCCATTCTTTTCTGGGCAATACCAATGATGGTGGACTGGAATATTTTTAATATTCTAGTCTGGCGTATTTTTGGGCTGGTCCGTCGAAAGACGGGCCACAAAATCTCAAGCCAAAAGATAACTATCTCTGGGCAATACCAATGATGGTGGACTGGAATATTTTTAATATTCTAGTCTGGCGTATTTTTGGGCTGGTCCGTCGAAAGACGGGCCACAAAATCTCAAGCGAAAAGATAACTTCTCACCCCGGCCGGACACTTTCCAGTCTGGATTCAACTTGAAGAGTCAAATCTAAGCGCGAAGCAATTACCACCGGAGCGCGGAGCGAGCTATGCGGTTCGCCCGCTTCCCACTTGGACTTGGAGTGAATTAGTAAATGTAAAAAGTTTGCGCAAGTTGATTGAGAAATGTCGATATGAGAATATAAATGCAAAAACTTATTAGAAATTAATATTCGCCTCCAAATCTTGAACACTTTTTAAGTCTTCTCCTTCAGTGAGGTTATTTGTGCTTTGCATATGTCACGATGGTATAGTGGCAATCTATTCTTTTTCATCAGAGCAGTCATGGACTTTTAATTACCACCCAGATGCAGAGGGAAGGCGTGGAGTTGCGCGTTCATCCTTTTACCCTTTGTCCTTTCCTTTTCATTTTCTTTTCAGTGCTTAGCCGGTGGTGGTTGGTGAATTGGAATATTTTTAATATTCGAATTTATTTTTGGGCTGGTCCGTCAAAAGACGGGCCACAAAATTTCAATATCAAAAGATAATTTGTCTTGCAGCACAGCTGGACACTTTCCATCCTGGGTTGGATTCGACGGAAAAACACATCCTTTGAAGAACAGATCATAAAATGAAGTCAAAACACAGTTCAATTAATGTTCGTCCCAAAATCTTCGACAATTTTTATTTTCTCTCCTTCAGTGAGGTTAATTGTGCTTTGCATATGTCATGATGGCACACTGGAAATCTCTTGCGGTTCATCAGATCGATGATGAACTTTTAATTGCAAACATGAAGGATGGATTTCACTTTGGGATGACCACGTCTTGCAGTTAATCCCAGGCTTCTTTTTCTTTCCATCCTTCGTAGGCCAAAACCAAAGCATTAGTAAATAATTTATTTTTGACATGGTCCGTCGAAAGACAGGCCACAAAATTTTAAATCAAAAGATAAGTCTTTTTTACAGAAAGCCGGACGTTTTCCATTTGCTTGCATTCTACCGTATAGACGAAAAAACAATTCGTCCGTCCCGTCGAAGAATTGTTTACAAAATGAAGTAAAAAAACAGTTCATAGCATTTGGTAATTTTTTTAACGATGAGTTAAAAAATCAGTAAAAAAAGAAATACAAAATTGGGATTATCTTTAAAATTCTTGTCGAGAAGGGTTAAGGCAAGGGTGGAACTTTCAGTGCGAGCGAAAACCTAATTCCTGCCCACAATGAGAGTTGGAGCGAAGATTGAGTTTGAGAATCAAGTCAATGGTGAGAACTAATCTCAATCTCGGTTAGTGCAGTAGTCAAGCTCAAAATTAACCGGAGAAGATTGGTTCGGACTTCTTAGGGCTAAATTACACTGATTAAGTCATACGACAACCCGTTCTCACTAGTCATATGTTGTTTCGGAGTTACAAGCTTGTGTTAACGGCTCAATTCGACGGCAACGCGTCACGAGCGTCTGAGGACATTGATTAGGAAATTACGTAACGTAGCATTACTTAGCGTTCAACCCAATTCATACCTGGCAAGTTCTCAATTTATCGGTTTCAGTGACCGAATATTTTGTCGATAAAAACCCATAGCACAGCCAATTAAGCCAGCAAAATGTGGCGAAGGACGCCAGGGAAAAAGTTGTTAGTTCTTAGTCCACCCTTGCCTCCGCATCTAACAAGTCTTCAGACCCGTCAGTTTGGAATGTTGATTGCTAGAGTTGCTCAAAATCTACTCAAATTAAGATATTTACTCATTGGCGGAGCTGTAGGAGGCGGTGTGACTATGCACAAGGTTAATTTTATAATTTTTTTTGCCTTTGGAGGAAATATGTAATTTTATGTGGAAAATGTGGATTTTTTGCAGTCTTATCAGCAATGGAAAGATTCACTTCCTGACATGAAGTGGCTGGACAGTGTTCTTCCTTCACCGGAGAAATTAGATGCATGGAATGCAAAAGCAGCCGAGTTGAGGGAAAAAATAGCTAGTTTCGAGATTGATCCTAGGATTAAGGAAATAGGGAGTAGTAGTTACGATGATCTCAAAAGTTGGTTTGACACAACGATTGGACGGTGCCATTAAAGCAACCGCGGAATCTAGTCCTGAATTCGATAAAGATAGTAAGCAATATCTTTTTTAATGTGCGATTTAGCGCTTGCCCTTTTGAAGCTCTGAAATCAAGTCACTGATGTTTCATTTTTATGTACTTTGACAGGATTTTTGAAAACACCTGGTATTTTGGACCGACTAACCGAAGGTAAGCTCATGCTTCTTCTTTTTGTTTTTTTAGTTTTTTTTTGTGTTAGTCCTAAAATAAAGATACGTAGGAATGTATGCACATTTAGAAGCTGCTGAAACACCGGTTGCACCACACCAGGCTCAGGGGTCAGGATTCTGGAGTTCAAAGAAATCTGGACAGGATCAAAAATTTGGTAACTGATAGAAAACGAATTTTAGTGCTGATGTTATTTGCGTCATAGTATTGGATTCATCTTAATATTCTTGACTTGATTTTAGATTCTCTCAATCACCGCGTCGAATCTCTCCAAGACGAATTGATTAAGATCCAATTAAAATATCAGAAAGAGCTCGAAAAGTTAGAGAAAGAAAATAAAGAATTGCGCAAGCAAGTTCTTTTACGAAATAAGACTGACGGTACACGGAGAGTCAGTAAAGTAAGTTCCATTTTTGCATTTTCTAGGCTTATTTTCTGAATAGTCTTGAAAAACACCTAGATTTAATCTTTCTGATAATTTTATTCAATTTAGAAATCCCTCATTGACATGTACAGTGAAGTTTTAGATGAATTGAACGAATTTGGTTTCAA
>WJEZ01000724.1:0-23824 GCA_009869925.1 Thalassaphorura encarpata
AAGTTTTATCTAAACAAAATTCCGTTTAGACCGTCAATAGTCAGATTTCGAATAAATTAAATTGCTTCATTAGTTATTTGACTTTTCAAGAAAATCTAAAATCAGAAGTAATGTAATTGTAGTCTAGTTTCCAAAATAGAGTCCATCAATATGAACTCTCCCTAGGAAATTCTGAAGGTCATCCAGGTACAATTAAGCTGAATAATTTTTGAACTTGTTAATCCGCAATGAAATAGGGTGCAAGCTAGTAATATAAAAATACATCTCATACCCCAGACTCCAGGTCATTAGCATAAGCATTAGCATGGGGATTTCAAACCGGTAAATATTATTGAGGTAGAAAAGCAAGAAAAGGATAAAAAAGGACAGTCAGTCAGTTGAACTCCATAATGATTCCAATGTATGCTTCATTCTTTTTTATTGTAATGAAAAAAATGAGTCAATATAACTTCACAGAAACAAAGTTTTCCCTGAACAGTTGTATAATCTAAAGGATGAATGAATCAGTCATGAATTCTTGCTTGTTTTTTTATTTACGGTCGGTCCATTTAAACATGTCTGTGAATAACTTAATAATAAAACAACATAACTAGACATAAGTAAATCCAGGGCAGGCTACAGCCAGCTGTGATTGAAGTTGCGAATTCATCCTTTCTTTTCATGATCTTTCATGATCTGACTTTATCATGATATTTTCCTTGACTAAACTCGTCTTGATTCGGGAAACGATAAATCGTTAACATATCTCATATGTAAATCCTTTGTGAACTAAATAATATACTATGATCTCAGTTCAGCATCCTCCGGACCAGAAGAGATTCATAACCATGGACATAGAGCTTTGGTCGATTTTGACAAATGTTATTGTTGTGCTCAACCAGATTATGAGAGATTTTTAATATTCTTATTAAAATAATTAATTGTAGACATGAACCGGATGTCCGTGAATTGATTCCTGGAGTTGGAACATCCTTCCGAACAGAGTCGTCTCGTCGATTAATATTTATTCTCGATGTTCAAATCCTTTCAAGTGCAAATTATGTACTGTGAACAGTTTATACAAAATATTTTACTTTATTTCAGTATCATTGCGTCAATTCGTTTTAACTTTATAATTAGCCATCCAATCTGGTGATTTCGTAGATATTCCAACTTTTATACAAACATCATTCCACACTGGTTGAGCAAGGTGACTAGCTTTTTCTGCTCCTATTCTCAAAACGTTTATAAGATACTCAGGATCTTTTAGAAGGTCAGCCAACTGCGTCCTTATCGGGCGAAGATGTTCAATTAAGACATCCGCTACTTCCAACTTGAACATCCCAGTGTCTTTTCCTTCTGCATTTTTGCAAATTGTTTCAACATCTTGGCCAGAACACAGGGCATGAATTTGAATAAGGTTGGATACTCCAGGTCTATTTTCTAGATCATAGGCTACTTTTGAAGTTGAATCAGTGACTGCTTTCTTTATTTTATCCAAGATTTCCTCGGGGCTATCACAAAGACTAATACGACTCTTTGGATTTGGCTCAGATTTTGACATTTTGCTTTCTGGTTGCCGAAGACTCCTAAGTCGATTCCACATTCCCACTGCAAAAAGTATAAAAAATTTATTAAGGCTTACTCATATTCCAAAATGAAATCAACTAATTACGAAGAGTTGTTACCTTCAATCAAAGCCTTTGGCATCACGAATGTTTCACCATACAAGCGATTAAATGCTCTAGCCAAATGATGAGTAAGTTGGATATGATGATTGTTATCTTCCCCAATGGGTATATGAGTTGCTCTACACAAACAACAATTAATTTTTAAATTCCATTATTAGAGCTAAGTGAGTTTTCGCATACTTATAGAGCAGGATGTCCGCAGCTTGAAGTACGGGATAAGTATAGAGACCAAGTGGAACATCTCGCAAGGATTTGCTTTTTTCTTTGAATTGTGGCAATTGTGCCAATTTTGGCATTGTTGTAAGACATCCTAAAATCCAAGCTAATTGAGTATGGAGACCTACCTGAAAATAAATAAAATTTTATCAAGCTTATCCTCTCACATTTAAAGTACTAACCAGGACATACGTGTGACTGAAGGAATAAAGTGCTTTTGTCTGGATCAATCCCACACGCAAGAAGCGTGGCAGTGCCTTCTAATATTGAATTTTGCAAATCCTCAGGGTTCTAAACGCAAGAAAATATTAAAAAGTTTATAACAATTATTAATTCCCTCACCAAAATTCTACATACCTGTGGAAAAGTCAGCGCATGAAGATCAACGAGGGAATAAATTGTGTGCTGATAATCCTTACTATTTTGCAAAGTGACCCATTGCCTTATCGCTCCGAAATAATTCCCCAAATGAATTCTACCGGTTGGTTGTATTCCAGAAAAAATCCTACGAACTTCTGAGGCTTTGCTGGAAAGTTGTCGTGTGAGCATGGTTAGTTTCTATGTGGTCTCAAATTAAGTCCAAAATTGACTAGGAACTTCCAAAACTTTTGTATTTGTGAAATTGCCAAAAAAATCTGAAATAATTTGAGACCGTGCGAAGCGAGTGCAAAGCAAATGCAAAGTGGCAAGTCTCCCGGGTTTGATTTGACGAGACAAGTTGAGAAATCCTTGAATAAGCAAGCGGCAGAGATAGGCAGGCTCTGAAAACGTGGAAAGATTGCACAAGTCAAAGTTCAGAAAATCAGAAAAGTGATTCAGAAAACACAATAGACTGAAAAAGATTTAGTTTAATTTTTAAAATGTTGGAGAGAATATTTACACAAGTTGTGAGAACTGCATTTAATCAACTAAGGCCAGGACCAGGGCTGAGGATTCTTAGTTCAGCTGGATACACAAATTTTACCCGAACTGTGGTCACGTCTCAGGTTACAAAAACTGATGCTGAAATGTAAGTTAATTTAATTAGTTGCGAAGTGAAATTGCTAATTAATTATTTTAAGTACAGGATCGAAGTAATTTTTGTTCGAAATGATGGGAAGAAGCTCCCAGTAAAAGGAAAAATTGGTGATAATCTCTTGGATGTAGTCGTTAATAACAGTGTCGATCTGGATGGTTTCGGTAAGCAGTTAATTTTTGTACTAATTAATTTGTGTTAATTGGAGTTTTTTTCCAAATAGGTGCCTGTGAGGGAACGCTCTCTTGCTCTACATGCCACTTAATTTTTAAGAAAGAAGATTTTGATAATATTGAAGAGAAAATAACAGATGAAGAGATGGACATGTTGGATTTGGCATACGGATTAACTGATACGTAAGAAGATAGGTTATAATTTGTACTAATACGTATATCAGAATTAGAATCTGTTCTGAATGAATTTTATTGATCAGATCAAGGTTGGGATGCCAAGTGTGTTTGACGAAGAAATTGAGAGGCCTTGAAGTTCATGTTCCAGCTGGTGTTAATGATGCTCGGAGCTAATATTCGGATAGGTTTAGTGTATTTTTCGTATATTTTAAAGCATGTTACATTTTATTTTCATTGATTCATCTAGACGGAAATATAAATATCTCGTTGTTGGTTTCAAATGTAATACGGTATCAGTATCCTAGGATTTTTCTTTCCGTTGTTTTTTGCCTTTCTTGCGAGACTTGGAAGTTTCCTCTTCCTTAGGAAGTTGGCCTTGAGATTTCCTTCGAGCTTTCTCTGATTTCTTTTTCTCAGGCTTCGCAGCTTTCTCTAATGTAGAGTCGCTATCATCACCTACTCCTGGTGTTAAACTTTCTTGCTCCGAAGCCTCTTGCATAGGAAGTTTGCTTTGAGATTTCTTTCCATCTTTCTTAGATTTTTTCTTTTTCTCAGGCTTCGCAACTTCCAAGGTTTCTTTCTCTAAAGTAGAATCGTCATCATCACCTACCCCCGGTGATTTCTCTCTCTTTCCGTCTTTCTTAGATTTTTTCTTTTTCTCAGGCTTCGTAACTTCCATGGGTGTTTCCTTCTCTAACGTTGAATCATCATCAGGTGATTTCTCTCTCTTTCCAGCTTTCTTTGATTTTTTCTTTTTCTCAGGCTTCGCAACTTCCAAGGTTTCTTTCTCTAACGTAGAATCGCCATCATCACCTACCCCTGGTGATTTCTCTCTCTTTCCAACTTTCTTAGATTTTTTCTTTTTCTCAGGCTTCGCAACTTCCAAGGTTTCTTTCTCTAACGTAGAATCACCATCATCACCTACCCCTGGTGATTTCTTTCTCTTTCCAGCTTTTTTTGATTTTTTCTTTTTCTTAGGCTTCGCAACTTCTAAAGGTGCATCTTTCTCTAACGTAGAATCGCCATTATCACCTACCACTGGTGGTAAACTTTCGTCCTCAGAAGCCTCTTGCATCGCTGTCGAATTTAGGGTCTCGTGCATTTCACCTTTAGGAAGTTTGCATTGAGATTCCTTCCTCTTTCTACCTTTCTTTGATTTTTTCGTTTTCTCAGACTTCGCAGCTTCCCTTTCGTAACTCAGAATCCTCTTGCATGGCTGTCGGATTTAGGGTCTCGTGCATTTCATCAACCAGAAACAAATATGTATCATGAAGAAAGCTCTTTAAAAGAAAGTTGTTATTTAAATGATCGAAAAATTCAATAAGGCCAAGAGCAAGATCATACATGTATTCCTTACTTGAAATTCTCGTCTTGATTTGAAGCCTCTTGGCTGAACATTCGTGCATTTTTGTTGTATGATATTCGAAACGGCATGGCGAAGATGCTCACGAAGAACGAGGTATTGTCCACTCGCGTTCAAATAGAAGAGAAATCCTTTTTTGAATGTTTTCAACAGAAGAGGACGGAGCCCTAGGATCCAAAAAACCTCCGGAAACACCCTCTTTCACAATATAATCCAAAAATTCATTCTACACAACAAGAATAAATCGAATCAAGTTTCTAATTAAATTAACTATATATCTAAAACTATTTGTGCTACATGAAATTGATGAGACACTTCGGCTGCTGCTTCCATAACTGCATGACGGTATTTTTTCAGCGTTGAATTCAAAAGTTTCTTTCCTGAACATTTTCTCGAGGGGATGTAATCAGCAGTAGGACGATGAAGCCGAGGCTTCAAAGCTTCGCCTTCCTCCTCAGACTCAGTGTTCCAGTTCTGACCATCCATTTTAAGGGTCTCAAAATTCGACAACTCAACAGATTGAATCGAGAAATTTAATCTCGTAAGTGTTTTGATTTGCCTTTTTAAGGAAGAATTTATGAAAAAAACCGATAAAAAACCCAAATTGTCCAAAAATTCCTTACTGGAAGTTTTTCATAAAGATGACATTTATTTTCTTGACCCTGTGACCTTGTTGTCAATTTAGTCAACAAAGACTTATATGCTTTGGGAACGCATATGTGCGTACGGAAAATTAGCCCTCTCGAAATGCCCCATGTAGTATATGGAATTCGGAAATTGACCAAAAAAGAACCGAAATCCGATCGGAGTATAGAGAAAAGCTCCAGTCCAGTCGAGTTCATCCGAATTCTGGGTGACTTTCACCAGAATTCAACTTAAGTTGCCACATTTTCTAGCTGAATCCAATTAAATTCCAAATTCATGCTTTCTTTCTAACAAAGTGCCAAATATTACTGAAGCACTAATTAGAGATTTTACTTGAGCTTTGAGCATGATTTTCACACAAATGTCTCATCAGTGCCAACTAAATTGTGCCAAAAAGTATGAAGAATACTTTAGAAATTAAGCCGCCGAAGATTCAGCTCAGCTAAAGAAAAATTATGCACACATTTGACGTTATTGTGATCGGGGCTGGATTTTCCGGTAAGATTTTTCTAAATGTCTACAAATAGACTCAAATTAAATTTACCAATTTTTTTCTCCTTCAAGGATTGAGTGCTGCCAGAACGTTAGTTCAAAATGGAATTGAAAATATTTTAATTCTAGAAGGTAATTCATCTTTCATAGTAGTTTGCAGATACGAATTTTAATAAAATTACCTTTGATTCTGGATTCTGTTAGCCAAAGAGAAAGCTGGTGGGCGAATTTGCACTGAGGTTTGCGGTGATTCTTTTGTAGAACTAGGAGCTCAATGGATACACGGTGAAGGAAATGAATTATTTGAGCTCATTACAAAGACACAACATTTACACGAAACGAGTTCTTGGGAAGGGAAAGGTGAATTAACACAATTCGGTCAAAATTTCCTGATTCGATTATTTTAATTGGCCATTTTTTGCAGGTGAATTTCGTACGTCCTCTGGACTCTGCATAGATGAAGCTATCGTCACAGAAATTCTTGATTGGATCGAGAGCACGATAGGAGAAGTTGAAGATAATATCACAATCGAATTATTCCAAAGTAATCCAGAGGAATGGGGAAAGGAAAATTCAATGGGTGGACATCTTCTGAAAGAATTTCATAAATACCTGGAGAATTGCTGCAAAGATGAAGGTTTAGCCACACGTAAAATCAAAGATGCACTGTTTCAATGGGGAATGAGGTATCCATTTTACTCAACTCAATTCACGGTTTTACGACGACAATAACCATAAAATATTGTTTCAGTTTTCAGAGGATTGACAATTCTTGTAACTCATTGGGAGAGTTGAGTTTGTTCCGTTTTTCCGAGTACAGAGCAAGTGGGGAACACGTATATAGAAATTTTAACTCGGGTGTTCAAAATTTTGTGGATGAGATTCTTGTGGATTCTTCCTTGAAATCCAAGCTTCGATTCAGGACTCCGATAAGAAAAATCGATTGGACTGATGATTTGGTCAAAGTAACTTCATGCTCACAAGAATCCTTTCTGTGCTCCTCAGTCATTATCACCTGTTCCATTGGTGTGCTCAAATCACTTCCAAACCTATTTTGTCCTCCACTTCCTCCAGCATTGGCAAATGCGATTCTGGCCACCGGCTATGGACCAGTAGCAAAAATATTCTTGGAATGGGACAGTCCTTGGTGGAACCCCGATTTCCTTGGAATTCAATTAGTCCATGAAGAATATATTAACTGTTGTGCAGCATGCGGTGACGGCGAAGAAGTGAATATTAAGAACTTGTCTGAGAGCTGCTGGTACAAGTCCATCACTGGATTTGATCCAGCTTTTGACAATCCAAGAGTTCTACTGGCTTGGCTAGGTGGACCAGAGGCTGTCTACGTCGAAAGCCTCAATCCTTCTGATGTCGGGCTTACATGTGCCAAATTACTTCGTCAATTTACTGGCATCATAAATATTCCTGAGCCAAAAACTGTTTTAATGTAAATGAAGATAATTTTTGACTATAGTTGTCTAATGTAAATTAAGATAATTTTGGACTATAGTTGTCTACTATCTCCATTTCTAATAAATTATCTGCCTGAACAGATCCCAATGGAATTCAGATCCTTACTTCAAAGGTGCTTACAGTTTCAGATCTACGGAAGGAGACAAAGTTTCTGGAGATATTTCGGCTGTCCTATCAGAGCCTATTTATAAATTGAACAAGGATTCGAAGGTAATGATTCCTCTTTGTTAAAGTTCTAACTAAAATTAATGTCAAGTCATTAGTTCGTGTCGTTAGCCCAATGAAATTGATACTTCAGCACCGGCTCCAGCTAGGTGTCAATATCATTTGATAAAATCCAAACTCTTTGCAGAAAACTTATGAGTTTGGATCGACTTCAATTTTGAATTTTAAGAAATTATGAATGATCATCGACACATGGCATGTGTGAAGGATGGGTCCTTTGTCTGTATATTTATACACCTCGACCTCATACAAGTGCTTTCACTTTGACTTAGGAAGTTCACTCACAATAACTGTATTGTATTTGTCATATTTTGGAACAATGGACTCAGAGGGTTATACGACGTATAAGTACGGTGTGCCAAAACCAAAAGTTGACAGTTTTTTTGCATTCATCAAAGAACGACATAAAAAATTAAAAGCACGTAAGGAAACGGCAAATAGTATTGTATCTGTTTTCGTGGAAAAGGTTAAAATAAACAACAGGATAAACCATTCCTTAAGATTAGCCATGTACCCAGAGATAGGGTTTAATCTCTATAATTCACGTGGGGTTGTGTGTTTTACTGCTAATATACGCAAGGGCACCCAAAGTTGAGAAAAGAGAAGTCTTCAGCAATGATTTGACCTTAAAAGTTACCGACTACAACGGCATAACACTCACCCTATATTTTGAAAGCAATGCAGTTGACATGAATTCGGTTTACACAAGTATATTGGCCATGATAGAAGCAGATTCGGCAGATGCTTCATCTGAACCTTCGGATGTTGGAAACTCAACTGACAATGAGACTGAAAGCCCGGAAAATAATAATGTAATAAACCTAATAATATTAGTTAAACTATAAACTGAACTGTTACGTTTTGAGGATTGCTTTGGCTCATTTAATTTCCTTTAGATGCACCAACCCGCCGGAAGTATCGTTAATGGAAATGAGTGTTTTTAAGCGTAAATGGGCTAGTACAAATTGATTATGGCCATCATTCGTTAGAGAACATCACTGCAGCACGAATTAGTCCAGATGTTACATATGGAAACATCTCTGTGTAAAATAACCTCAATGAGGGTGATATCAGCATTAAGTATAAAAATAAATTAACTTTTCAAACATCCGTTTTTTTCTTTTTCTGGGGGCATAGCCCTCCTACTAAGCGAGCCCTAATTTTTAACCACCTAAAGTCTATTATAGCAAAGCCCATCTAGTCTTCTAAAAACGAGCTAATTTTTTATGGCATAGGCAAATTTTGCATGTCAGGTTCTACCTCTGCTTGACTGAGAAGAGTATGGATTTTAACTACGGTATTGACACCCTGGAACTGATACTGGGGTTTTCGTACCAATAGAAATGTTCCAATTTGTAAAACACGTAGAGTAGTAGAATTATCTAATTCATTTTACAGCAACAGAAACCCATATTGTTACTGGCTGGGGAAGCATTGCATCGTGAATACTATTCCACACTACATGGAGCCTATGAATCTGGAAAAATTCAGGCAGAGAAACTGGTCGAATTCTTAAAATTAAAAGACTTGTCAATGTGTTGTAAGAAATAAATATATTTATCCTGAAAATACATACCGTATAAATTACAATTTTATCCAGGCTCTAAGAGTAATGAATGCACGTCCATAAAGCACTGAATTCTTTACTCTTAGTCCAGGCTAGATAGTTTTCCCTACCTTTTCAATCTGTAATAATCGTAGCCAGATGCAATTACCAAAACCGTCTTAAATATTTCTGCTCACTCTATATAATGTCTATATAATTTGACTTGACCTTATTGAGATTGAGAGTAGAGTAGTTCGATGTTTTAAATAGGACATTCATTATACAAAAGGATAAAAATCGACGGATTGGTGACCGACCACGACCACCGACCACCTGAAGAAATAAAATGTTGTCTTCTGTTGTATAACCATGAGGTCGTAAGGTCCAGACTAGGTTACGTGTTGGGGTAGCCAGAGAAGCATTTTGTCGTGGCGGCATGGTATCACCTCATATCTGGTTTGACTTTGGCTTAATTGAAAGTTCATTCTGAGGAAGAAGAGATATTAACCTCTATTGGGCTAAATAATCTCTTCGATTGTAAACTACTCCTAAATTGTATTATCTTAGTTTTCAAATAATGGATTCAGAGGGCTATTCGTCATACAAATACGGTGTGCCAAGGTGGAAAGTTGATAGTTTCTTTTCACTCCTGAGAGAACGAAACAAAAATTTAAAAACTGAACAGAAAATGGCAAACCTCGTATCGGTCATGAAACGCTCAAATCCGAAGAGTTTTGGGAATTGGTGAAGAATTGCGACCTGTAGAGTGCGCACGGACACGAAAGATCATCATATGAGGGCAAACGCCCTAAAAGTTATTATTCGCACTAGGGAGCAACATTCTGTTCGATTAACTGTTCACCCAGAGGTTGGATTTCAACTTTACAATGGAGCTGGGTTTAATTTTTACACAGCAGAATTACGCAGGGGCTGCCATATTGAGAAGAATGATATCTTCAGCAACGATGTTACATTAAAAGTTACGGACTTCCAAGATGTCCTAATTACATTATATTTCGGGAGCAGAATTCATGACATGAATTCAATCTACAAAAACCTAACCTCCATCATTGAAGCGGATGCCGCGGATGCTTCATCGGAGTCTTCCGATGATGGAAACTCGAGTGGGAGTGAAAGTTCGGTAATAACATAATAAAACCGTTCTTTTATGCGTTAGAAAATACATTGGCTCATTTTGAAGGTTATGTTGATATTTTTATTTGCTAGATGGATCAAAATTCTGGCGATCCAAATAAAGTTGATGAGGAAGGAAAGGACTAAGTGCTGTGTAAGCATGATTGGGCTTCAATTACAGTTCTACAAATTAATTATTCGTGGTCATCCTTCGCTGGTGGATTGTGAATACAATAATTAGAAGTCTCATCATAACTCTACTAACAAAATAGTTAAGTTTGTCTATTGAAGGATAAGTTGAGTTGAGTTAAAACGAAATTGCTCTATTATTCTATTATATAAGTGGTGTCTGTATTAAAAGTATTGCCTAGTTTGGGCAATTGGTATCAGTTAATTTTCAGCAAACCTACTTCTTTTTTTCTCGGGCGTAGTCCTCCTGGGCTATGTAACAAGACCAAGATCATATATAAGGATCACATAGACCTCAAACCACATAGGTCTTAAGTTTACTGAGAAGAGTACCGATTTTATCGACGGTATTGACACCCTGAGATTGGTACAGTATGCAAATGGTATGACAGGCTGTTAGAATTAGAATAGTGCAATTATCCAATTCATTTTACAAAAACGGAAACCCCTATTGTTACTGACCGGAGAAGCATTGCATATTGAGACTATTCCACACTAAATGGAGCATTTGAATCTGGAAGAAATCAGTCAGAAAAACTGGTTGAGTTTTAAAATTAGACATTGAATTTATTGTGAAAATACGTATATTTATTCTGAAAATACAATACGGTATAAATTACAATTTTATCCAGGCTAGATAGTTTTCCCTACCTTTTGAATCTGTAATAATCGTAGCCAGATGAAATTACCAAGACCGTCATAAATATTCCTCGTCACTCCATACAATTTGACTTGACCTTTATTAAGACAGAGAGTAGAGTGGGTTCGATGTTTCAAATAGGGTCGACACTGATACAAAAGGGTAAAAATCGACGGATTTGTGACCGACCACCTGAAGAATTAAAATTTTGTCTCTCCAGAAAAACTCTTTTGGCCCCAATCGTCCCAGGACGAGTTTTAATAAGTTAGTTCTATTGAGTCTACACACGCACGTGCAACAAAAATAAAATTGTCAAGTCTTTCGCGAAAAACAGAACGACTATTCCGATCACCACCGCCGTGCAAGTTGAGATTTTGTGTCAAATTTGTGAAAGCGTCAGTCAATTTCTTTCGCACTGCTTCAGATTCACGAGAGTTAATCAGCTGCTGAGCCAGATCATCAAATTGTTTCTGCAGTTTCAATTAAAAATTTATAATTAGATACATATACTAAATTCTCATAATAGATTGCTACGTAATTTACGTACACGAAATGCCGAAATTAAGGCAAACAAAGCTGTAGAAATCGTTCCTACCGATTCCCGACTAACTTTCTCAGACAGAATCATTTCTAAAAACATCTGAAAATACAAAGGGTTATATTCAAAGAATACTGAAATACACACTTGAAATATTTTTAAATTTTCTCACCTTCAGGAAGGGTTCCACAAGGTTTCTCAGGTTTGGAGCTTCTTCTGGGTTTTTGGATACAAGATTTGCAACAGCCTTATAAACGTTATATATACATATATACATCCACGAAAATTATAAATTGATCTAACAAGAATGAATGTTTTGAGCTCACTTACAGTAATAAAATCACAGCAACTTCCAAATGTATCCGGAGTGGATTTACGAAGTCCGAGTTCAATTGACTGAAAAATAGCTTGAATCATCCATAGGTCCAACGAAGTCAATTTAGCTGGGTGTAATTCACTCAAAAATGATATCTGGAAGAGAAAGGTAACATGACCAGCTGAAGCTGAGTAAAATTACTAAAACCAACTCAACGGTTTACTTACGAGACGATAGTACTTGCTACTCAGATTAGGATATTCCAATAACTCTGCATTCATCAATGGGAGAATAACGCCAAGTCCTTGGAGGCAAACTTCACTTGCGGACACGACCGGAGGACCAGGATTATCAAAGGCATCTGTTTCATCAAAAATTATTGAACACTGGTCAACCATGACTACACTAACGTGACCTGTGCTCAAATCCAGAAAATCCTTCGTCAATAGACTCGTCAACATGTCAAGAAGTAGGATTAAATCGTAATTGGCATCTTCCTCAGCAGATTTTTCAAAGGACTTTCTCCCTGATGCATGAGCCGCATATGCCTTAACTACGGACATGGCAGCATCGTACAAAGTTGTAGATTCAACCTGTGATGACGTGGAAATGAAAATATTTCTTGGCACGACTTGAAATCTTTTAAAAAGTACAAAAAGACTTACCCGAGAGAGATAGGAGAGAGATCGTTTTGCTAACTGTGTAATAAATTCTAGACACAGTTCCACAAGATCCGTGTAGTTATGATAAGCGTTGATAATAGCTCCACATGCTGAGGCAACACTCACCAGTTTTTGAAACAGAGCTGAAGCAACCTTTGATTCAGAGCTCATTGCAGTTCCAATGAACCCACTTATGATATACGACAACTCAAGACGGACGTCATCTCGATGTCGTTCGCTTGGATTCAAACTGAGCAAAATTCTGGTAGCGAGAAATCAGTGATCCCAAGACTTGTTCCCAATAAAATTCTCTTTTGTTATTATCTTCACAATGATTGCCGATTGTTATCATTGCACGTACAAATTTTCTATACATTGAAATGGATAACTGAAGTTTCCCAGGGCCGACTTCATGGCTTAACTTGATTAAATTTACAAGCTCGGGACTTTCCATAGCCATCGCTGACCTATTAACCATACATGCAATTATCAAAACATGAACACACATGAATATTATCTTAATGTTCGTACTTTTTACTTGAACTAATTAGTGATTGTAATAAACCCAACGACTCAGTCACAATGCAATCCTCCCCAGTAAAAGTAATGAGATCCTGACGAATCCGTCGAAATAATGTAGTTTGAATAGAACTAACAGAAGGGCTTCCTTCTCCCCAACTTAAGGTAAAACTGGGAGTTATCTGAAGTTAAAAAAATTAACCAAGGCATGAGAAAAATTATTAACATGGAACTATTCATGACATACCGTAGCATAATGATCCTCACTAAAGATAAAGTAAACTTGAGCCCAACGATTCAAAAACCACAAAGTATTACTTGTCACTTCTGGGCTCATGAGTTGAGAAAGATTAGACTCCATCATACGTCTTTCCATTTCGCTCAAATAGAATATGCATGATATTAACCTAAAAAGCAAATTATTTTTAAAACTCAACCAAATATTTTTTAAGGAGAATAAAATTTATCTTACTTGCAAATGGGATCAACATTTTCTTCAGGAATGGGTTGGAGATTAATAGCACATTGTAGAGCATGCACCGTTGCGTCAGGATTACTCGCACTGTCTAAAGAATATTGATTTATCTCAGCCGGGATCAGATTCAATTCCCCCATAGCCTCAAATGCAATCGTATGTCCAGCAATGAGAATTGCCCAATGCAAGTCTTCGTAAAGTAAATCTAGATTATAATTTGGCTCAGGAATCCCTTGTGAAACAATTGCCTCTACTCTGGTTTGGAATGCGTGCGTTTTAAAAGTTAGCAAATTGGTCAGAGCTGGAATGGAATGGTTTAATATGAAGCGGGCAAATAGTCCAATTGGTTGAAGCTGATCAAGGAACTGAATGGAATCCTCTTCATCTTCATCGTCAATATCATCAGCATTTTCACTCTATTTGTTACGCATTAATACTTTTAGCTCCAAACAAGTTAGTATATTAAACAAATTCCCTTACTTGAGTTCGGAATCCTTCCGGAGGAGAAATATGCCCACATACAAATGTCTGGAACATATTTGTCACGATTGGAGAAATTATATCCACAGGAAGGTTGTCAATGTCAGTCAAAATATTCATCCATGCTTCTAACACTCTGGTAGCAGAATCCCGGAACACACGATCCTCAACTCGACATTTCTAAACGAACACATTCTTTAATATTAGATTTCAACATTTTAAATGTTCAGTTACAGGGGATGAAAACTTACAGCCTCTTCAAGTATTGCCTGTGGAATGACTTGACAGGAAAAATTGCCTACAGAAGTTAGAAAGTTCTGTAACAGCCTTGGTTCTAAACAACACATTGTTGCTGATTTGTCACACAGAAGAATTTTTCGCACCAAATCGCTCAAGCCAGCCACCTCTGACGGCAATTTGTAAGGCCTGAAACATCATTAAATTAGAATTTACAATAAATTCTTTTTATCAATCGTTCGTTTCGCTAATTTCTGACTCACATCTCTAGTAAAACAATGATCGGTGGAATAAGTCTTCGCAAATAATTGATGCGAGCTTCCTTAGAACTTATCAGGGGACCATGCAAAGAAACAATTTGGAGTAAAAGATTAAACGTTCTTGGAATCAAAGATTCTTCAGCTCGAATTTTCATATGAATATCAAAGAAAGTTGGAATAAAAGCATCATCAGAAATTAACTCTCCCCAACTGAGTGGCGGTTTGAAGGTTGGTGTAGCCTAAAATTAAATAAAACGAATAAGGTAAAGTATTACTTTACTTAGATATTTGTAATCCATTATTACCTCCAACTCGACTATACTAGCCACTCTCTTAGGTAGACAAGCCTTGGAAAAGTTCCAGTAGAAAATATTTTCCACCAACTTCAATACACGCTCCAATTCTCTATTTTTTCCACGATTGTGTTCATAAGAATTTAGAAACATGAGGCAAAACTGAAAAATTCTAAGAAGATCTGTGTTTTCAAAGTCTCGTTTAGCAGCAAAGTTGGTCTCGTAAGTGAAGATTGGGTTTGTAGAGTTTGCTACGAATTGATTTTCACATAGCAGTGCCTCGAATATACAACAGTTGACCAGCTAAAAATATAAATACCATCGAATTAAATTTGAACCTCGAGTCAAAATTGACCTGGCAAAGCGAACTCAAGAAATAATTTCTTACAAATTTATGATCCGAATCTGTCATACTCTCGATATATTCCATAAATTCAGCGCGTTTCATTCTATTCTGGACTATAGATTGGTATTTTAAAATCAATGCAACAATCTCAGCGAGTCTCCGTTGAACGCTGTAAGAAAACCGTTGATTACGATAAATTTGATCCAATAAAGTTTGGCAAAGAGGATCCCATTGCTCTGGTGTTCCTCCACTCATTTCTTGAAGAAGATTGTTCCGCAAAACTCCAGCCGTTTCGAATAAAACAAATTCGGAACTCTTCTCATTCTCTACAATAACATTAGAAATTAGGGAAAACCATTTAAATCAATAAAAATATTTAATTTCCTCACCAATGATAAAATTGCAGAGTCGAAATGCAGATTTTGTTTTTCTAAAAGAATGAAACACCGTTTCAGCGGCTGTACGCTCTTCATTTGTGACCGAGTTTGGAGGTGACTAAAAACAAAATAAATTCAACTAAACTTAGCATCACTGACACGCAAGAAACACTCAAATTAAAATTCTTACCATGATAATTGTAGCAGCATTTTCCAGCTGAGTATAGGTTGATAATAAATCCATTGTTGTGTTGAGAGCGGACGAATAACTTAATTTCCAGGAAAAATCAATGAAATTGGAATTGCCTATAAATATTTCCTCGATCCGTTGTCCGTTCCCTAGAGTTGAAGACCGGTTGATTGAGTAATGAATGAATTGAACTGAAGGGAAAATGAGCTACTGCTAGCTAAAACTAGACAAAATCGATCTACGGCAACGGCAACCAAATCAAATCGTCTGTCAGTCCTTTTCTTTCCTCCCTTTCATTCTTCATACACTGCGTCTCTCGTATTTCCCGCCTTCTTAATCCCTAGTTTTTGCATTTCTGCTTGTTTGACCTTTTGACCCTAGTTCAGACGTTTTATTGCCTAATTTTGTAGTCAAAGGTCAACGTTCAATCCATTTTCGTTTCGTCACTCGTGCAGTCGTAATCAATTGCCGACCAGGCTAAGGTAGTTATTAATTGACCAAGAATCAAAAGTGCAACAATAGAGCAGAATAAGTTTAATTAATAATAATTTTAACCAAAATCTTGTCTAATATTAAGAAGAAATAATTAAATATCAAATATTTTTTGGAACATAAATACACAGACGCAGGCCCTTTGTTCTCAAAGCTCATCAGTTTGATTGGAGCGAAACAACTAAATACGTCTATTTTTTAATTGCTTAACACTAATATTCATATAACTTTCATTTTTCTGAATTGATCATCTGCAATAGTTCATCAAACACATGATTTTTAATTTCAATGCTGTCTTCAGGTTCAGGATCATCTTGATGGGGATTTAGGGAGGACGAAGTTATCAGAGGTTCCTCATCGGCAACAGGAGGAATAGGAGCACCGTCGTCGTCAGTTCTTCTTGCGTATGCCTCAATATTTTTTTCATTGTCAATGTCCGTGGAATTCTCCACATCGTCTTCCTTATCACTTCTTGGGGCCATCGGCTCTGCCTCATTTATGTTAAGGTTATCACTACCACTTCTTGTGACTGTGACCTCCGGCATTGTAGTTTCAGCAGGCTTTACAATTTCGGAAGTAGAAGCACCGGAACCGGAAGAATCACTCGGTGATGCTGGCTGTTTCTCTTTTTGGGTTTCTGTAGATGCAGCAGGTGCAGCAGTTTGACTCTGAATCAAAATCAAACAGGCAAGAATTAGCTCAACAGAATTTTAGGAACAAATGATTGATTACCGAAATAAATGAACTCAAGGAAAAACTTACGTCTTCTACGATTTCAGGTTTGCTTGGAGGAGGTACAATTGCAACAGGGACTGGAGTCTCTATTTTGGCAGCAGGCAACTTATTTGACTGGAACTTTTGAAATTTTTGTTTGAGTAGGTTAGCAAGATCAGCATTCTTAGCTAGAGCCATCATATCTAACACTGCTGGTTTACTTGTTTTAGAGGCAGGCCCAGGCTTTTTCTTAATTACTTCGGGTTTACTTGAAGTTGGTTCTTGGACTTTGCTGCTATTAGGCATTATAGTAGAAACTGATTCCGCAAGATTTGGAGTCGCAGCAGCAACAGCTGCAGCACTTGAACTCTTTACAACACTGTCTGAAACCTGAGGCGTTGGATTTCTTTTGCTGGATTCGGATCCATGGGTACTCGATGCTAAAGATTTCTTATCATCGGAATCATCCACTTTTCGACGTTTCGAATCATGACCAGTTCTTTCGGATTTGGAGTCCTTGCTTTTATGAGCACTAGTAGTTTTGCTGCTCGTTTTCTTAGATCGATGTTCGGAGGAATCAGTAGACTTCCTATGCTTTGAACTTTCTGTACTATTTTTCCTTTCCTTCTCAGATGTGTGACTATCGATGGATTTCCGGTCTTTTCTCACCGATTCGTCTTTAGTTTTTGAACGTCTATCCTTATCCTTCGAAGAATCTTTCCCAGAACTATGTTTTTCCTTTTCTTTCGAGTGATGGGGGCGAGAGTGTGAATTTGAGCTGCTCTTATGTTTCTTTGAACATTTTTCCTTATCATCAACATTCTTTCGTTTTAATTTTATGAGAGCTACATCCTCGTCCAAGTCGCTGCTGTCAGCCTTAGGTTCAGATTTCACTGATGTTGATGCTTTGCTCTTGTGATGCAATTCCTTAGTCTCAGGATCTGGTGCGAGGTCTCTCCAGTCTTTAATGTATTTTCTCCCATCCAAACGTGAAGATATGTCCTCTAATCCGACGTTTACACTAGAACCTAGACAAATGAAACAATTAGTATACAAGTCTACTTCTAGTATCAAGTAACACAGTTTCTACAATACCTTTCTTTAGCAATTCTTCGAAGAATTTGAACTGAGATGCGTTCATAATAAGAGTTGAACCTCCTGGCGGAAAAGCCGGAATTTCTTCCACATTTTCATCTGATTCACTCGGTGACTTGTCCAGGGGTTTTTCTAATGGTCGAGTTTTTGATCGAGGTCCGGCTTTGTATTTCTTCGGTTGAGATGCCACTTTCGTAGTCTCAGACTTCTTAGAGTGGTGAATATCACTGGTATGAGATTTACTAGTTACAGGAGAGGTTTCAATAGGTTTACTTTTAGACGGAGCGGGTGTCTTAACGGGCAATTTATCCAGTTTCTGTTTATACTTTGTCGTATGCTTTGAAAAGTTTAAACCACTTCTTCCCATTGGCATAATGATAGGCTGTGAAATATGGGATTTTTTAGATTCTCTATCACTATCATTTTGTTCAGGGATTTCTTGGATGTCCTGCTTTTCAAGATTTTGACTATTACTGTGAGGTGAATCCTCTTTATCCTTCTCATTGCTAGTAGAACCACCAGGATTCGTAGAGGTATTTATTCTAACTGATTTAAATTGACAAACAGGACATTCCTTGTAGGAATCATCTAACGTAGTTTCTACATTCACAAGAATCCATTTGACTTGTGCCAGTTGATTGACACAAGAATTCAGTAATTGAAGACCTCTTTTGACTTCCTCCTAAGCAAACAAATCAAAATAGCGAATTATCCACCGATTCGATGGAAATGACATGTATAAAATACAATTACTTTTAAACCGGTCGAAAGTTTATCTAAAACTGCAACATGCTCAGGATGGTTTTTGTATTTAGTACTCGGTTCATCCCCAATTCCATTCACGTTGACAGTCGTCGTCGTGGTCGCCTTCGCGGTCTCCATCCTTGCTGATTCTGCCTCGTTGTTTTTCATATCGTCCTTGGCTTTGATCTCAGGTGGAGGAGTAGTACTCTTAGTCTTGGACGACTTGTCATCAACAACTTTGACCGGAATTTTTGGGGAAGGTGTATCACTGCTACAACTAGATGAGCTACTAGCACTGCTACTGTCGCTATCACTGCCACTGCTCGTAGAAATATGACTCCTACTCTTACCAACTACCGGTTTTCTAATTGACGATGACGACTGAAATTTTTTTAGTTTAGGCATCATTAACTAACATACGACTGGACAATTAGACAACACAAGACAATGGAATTTCTTACAATGCTACGCAACCACCCACCACCAAAATAGTAGTCTGATAAAATATTATTTTAGTTTGAGCCGCGCGAAAGTACCGAAAATTGCTGCATTCCTTGGTTGAGAAAAATTGCGAGTCTAAGGTGGATTTGAGCGCAAGATTTGAAATGCTATTTTGATCTCTTAATTAAAGGTGGAGATTTTGCTACTAATTTTTTATTGGTGTCATCAAAATCCTGGTCAACTTCCAAAGGCAGACTGCAGACATGCTGAAATGTTAAGAATCTGGAGGATAAATAAGAAAATTTGAACGACAAGACAAGGCGAGGTGGAGATTTTGCTACTAATTTTTTATTGGTGTCATCAAAATCCTGGTCAACTTCCAAAGGCAGACTGCAGACATGCTGAAATGTTAAGAATCTGGAGGATAAATAAGAAAATTTGAAGGATAAGACAAGGCGTCTTCGAATGGACCACATCGACAGCAGACTCAGGTAGGTCTAGGTAGGTTAGTCATTTACAAAGAATTTAATGTTCATGTACGGAAGGAAGCATGGGTTGGGAAGATGGATGTATGCATGATAGGATTAAAATGATTAGTGCTATTTTGGTGTATTTTTCATTAAGTAGAATGTTTCCTAAACGACAATAATATCCGATTAGTTTGGCTTTGGATCCTAATTAAAATGAACGTGATACGGTTGAAACCGTAACTATACCGTACCGCGTGTGTAATGCGGAGCCTTTGTGGTTTCGAAATGATTATAAGGGTAGTTTAAGCTTAGTTATACTTATTTCATACTTAGCAGTTTGAATTTATTATAAACTAGACCTTAGACCAGAAGTAGTCGCCGGATATGAGCATTGCACAGAGACTACGATTGAGGCCTTCTGCAAGGCAATCAGCGAGAAATCGTGCACCAATGAAGGAATATTTACGAGATGTAAGTTAAGGTTTAGCAGAAGTGTGCACTATTCGATCTGGAATTTTAGGTTTCATTGAAAATTCACATATTATTTAGTTTTTAGGGATAACATGCCAAACTTCCGTATCCGTTCTCCTATAATTATATAGTACGTATTTGGGATTCGAGTTTCAGAATTATGGCAAGCTGTCAAAATTCAGTTGTTACCGTCAATGAAATAAATATTATGAAATGGATAATTTAACTTTATTTTAACTTTTGCGCTAAAATACTGTAAAAATGTATAGTTTTATGACGGTTCATCTAAAATCAAGTTTAACTTTGCATTTAGATAATTTGATATATATGCTTTAATTTTGACATTTTCTATATTTAGTCGATCAACTGCTTGGAACCTCCATCGAAGTTGAAGTTTATTGAACCGTCCAGACCTCTCAATATGAGTGAAAACGATACCGACCGATAGTTTGGCAGCTAATGGGGAAGAACGTACGGAAAATGCATCCAGTAACAGTGAAGCAAGTACTTCACAGGGTCTTGAAAGGGATCGGTTTGGTTTTCTTGGTGGCAACCAGAACACACTGGAAACCGAAGAAGAATCAGCCGAAGTCATTCGCAGACGTGAAATAAAATGGCTTCAGATGCTTACAAAGTGGAATAAGATTATGGGACAGGATTTCAAAATGATCAGATCCAGATGCCGGAAAGGAATTCCTAGATCAGTTCGAGGAAGGGCATGGTTTTACCTTTGTGGGGCCGTTTATTTAAAGAGGAAAAATCCAACATGCTTTCAAGAATTATTGACACATCAAGGAGATGCTCAATGCATTGATGACATAAGAAAGGACGTTCATAGACAATTTCCGTCTCATGAAATATTCAGTGAAAACGGACATGGACAAGAAGATTTGTTTCATGTTTTGAAAGCTTATTCAATTTTTAATCCAAAAGATGGGTACTGCCAAGCTCACGCTCCAATTGCTGCCACCTTGCTTTTGCATATGCCAGCCGAAGATGCATTCTGGTGTTTAGTCGCGATTTGCGATAAATACCTGAAAAGTTATTACAGCCCAGGTGATTAAACATCTAATAAAAAAATCTTGTGTATATTACAATCTTTTTGATACGTGTAATCAGAGGGTTTCTAATTTTAGGAATGAACGCTCTAAAATTGGACGGAAATATTTTGTTTGGACTTTTTAAACGAGTGTCGCCAGCTGCATATAGAAAGATGAAGAAACTCAACATTGAGCCAGTTTTGTACATGACCGAATGGTTTCTCTGTGCCTTCACTAGGTAAGTTCAATATTTTATAAATTCACTGGATGCTAAAGTGCAAAATTAAAAATAATATCGTTTTTAAGGACTTTACCTTGGAGCTCCGTCCTCCGTGTATGGGATATTTTCTTATGTGAAGGTAATATTTCTGTTTTTATTATTTTCAATATTTTTACAAATCAACTATTTTTTGTTTTTCATAAATATTCGCATCTTTTATAGGGGTCAAAGTCCTCTTTCGTGTTGCCCTCGTCCTCATGAAGTTCACCCTGGAGCATCAGAATACACTCAAGAACTGCACTTCTATGTATGACGTGTTGAGTGCACTGAAGACAATTCCTGAATTTATTACTCAGGAGAAATTTTTGATTCATCATATAATTACACTGGACATCACAGAGGATCAGATGAGAAAGGAGCATTTCATCCAAAGTGTGAAAAGTACAAAGCAAAAGCAAGATGAAAATAATTAATCCTTTCTGGGCTCCCCGTGCCCTGCCCAGTGCCCACTGCACTTTCTGTCATTCCCAAAAACTCAGCATTTAACATGGAACGGAACCAAGACCAAAGTTATTCTTACGTTGCTATTACTCTTATTAATTCTAATCCTGTTTTATTATTAAAACGTGGAGTTTTCTATTGTGGGATTACCTTTGTGCGTTTCATTTATTTCCCTTGGCATTATTGGCTCATAACTTAACTAATACCTCTTGGAGATCTGTGAGAAAAAATTAACGGGAACATCTTAGCACGTCAGTAATAATTGCACTAATCGTAAGGAGGGAAATAATACATTGAATAGTTAATGATACATGTAATTTGGTAAATACTATGCAATCCCAAACCATTTAGGCTAGTCCAAATTATCTTGTTTCACGGCAAAAACATGGAAAATATTTTCCTGCTGCAGCATAATGCCGATGCATGCAAGGATAGCCCAAGCCCAAGCCAATGGGCTTAAACTCGGGGCCGGGCTCGAACCGTCAAAAAATCCTCGTCTTACGTAACTCGACCTTGAAGTGTAAAAAAGCTTTTGAGAAGAGTCTGGAAAACTATCATTGCGTTGCCGCTTGATTGTGAATTGCCATTTGCTATTATCTATCAATTCTATTCCTTGTTAACTCAAATCAACGCGTTAACCTTCATTTAACTCGCCAGTCATCCCTTGCAAGTTGAAGTGACGAGTCCGAGTCTAATCCACGAATTTACTTCCACTTCCAGGAAAAAAACTCGAATAACAAAATCATGCCAAGCAAGGCTGTTTGTGTTTTGAAGGGGGATGGCGTTCAAGGGACCGTTTGGTTCAATCAAGATGTAAGTCAAATTATTAAACTGTTCGAATATCAATTACGAAAAATGCAAAGTACCTGTACCGGTAAGGTGACAGGTCTTTTCGTGAAGCGTAATTTTATCAAGCATTGCCATTGTCGTTTGTCTCACATTTCCAAATAGGATTTTGATATTTTTCACTAAATTATCAGAAAAATTCTATACTTGCTAGAACATGATTTAACTTGGTGTATTTACAGGCATCAGGACAAGTGAAGGTTTCTGGTGAAATCAAAGGATTGAAGGCTGGTAAATACACACCCTTATAAATATTTCGATCCTAGATAATCATAAAATTGAGCCATGTCATAACTTACTGAATTGTCGGTATATTCGAGGTCTCCACGGATTCCATGTCCACGAATTTGGAGATACAACTGATGGATGTACGAGTGCTGGGCCACATTTTAATCCTCATGGCAAAACTCACGGAGGACCCGGAGATGCTGAGCGTCATGCTGGAGATTTGGGCAACGTATCTGCTGGACCTGACGGCGTCGCCAAGTTTGAATTGACCGACAAACAAATCTCATTGTCAGGAGCCAATTCAGTTGTGGGACGTACTATGGTTATTCATGCTGATCCAGATGATTTGGGAAAAGGAGGACATGAGTTGAGCAAGACGACTGGAAATGCTGGAGCTCGTGTTGCTTGTGGAGTTATTGGTGTGGCCAAGGTTTGAATCGAAACTGAAACTACAAATCCAAGAACCAAGACCCAGTTCAAGCCAAAATTCTAGGCTTTAATTCCACACAAATATGAATATGTAGCTTACCTTGAGTATACGTGTTGTAATTTCCAGAAAACATTGTCCTTGATTTCTTATGTTCTGTTTAATAAAATTTATGTAATGCACACGTAATAAATATCCAACATCGTACTCTGGTTTAATTGATAATTTCCATTTATTGATTTATTTTAACGAATGATTGAAAATGTAATAAAAACATTAAATCGCATGTAAGGCATTTCCGATCTAACTGAACATAAAAGTTTTGATCTTCCTTCATACTTGAAGTAACTTTCTTGATACAATAAATTCTCCATTAATAAAGTAACTTAGCTTACCCAGAAGAAGACAAAAATAAAAAATACAAATAAATCAAGAAAATAATTGTAAGAACATAAACTCAAGAACCTAACCTGACCTGACTATA
>WJEZ01000725.1:0-23821 GCA_009869925.1 Thalassaphorura encarpata
GCTGTTCAAACGTTCACAGGACAAAGACATGATTCGCAATTTTTCTTCCGTTTCGAGTCATTTCTGACTCCTGGTCGAATTTACTTGGTGGATTTGGCAGAAACTCGTGCAGAAGCTGTCGAACCAAAGGTACGGTGAAGTGACACCTTATGATCCCTAGAATTATTGATATGAATATTTCTGAAAATTTCTTTAAACCTTCTACTATCATTAGCTTTTCCGTGAAGTCAAAATCACCGGATTTGATGCGTCAAAATTTGTAACATCGCAAGTTTTCTATGAGAGTAAGGATGGAACTAAAGTGCCAATGTTTATTGTCCATCCAAAGGTAAATTTGTAAATCTAGCATATACACGCTTATAAAATCTGTCAAAATATGATTCTAAATTCCAGGATCTTAAATTGGACGGAAGTGCCCCAGCTCTATTGTACGGCTATGGAGGATTTAGCATTAGTCTCCAGCCCAGTTTTTCAGAGAGCCGGCTTGCATTCATTCAACTTTTTGGTGGTGTCTTGGCCATTGCAAATATTCGTGGCGGAGGGTAACTTCTAATATTAAATTTTTTTGGAAAGCTCAACTAGTCTGAATTATATCTTAATAACTTTGTACACAGAGAGTATGGAGCCAAATGGCACGACGGAGGCAGAGTATTAAACAAGCAGAATGGTTTTGATGATTTCCAAGCAGCGGCCCAATATTTGGTTGATAAAAAATATACGACAAGTTCCAAACTCACGATTCAAGGAGGTTCTAATGGCGGACTACTTGTTGGGGCTTGTGTTAATCAGCGACCTGATTTGTTTGGAGCTGCTGTGGCCCAAGTGGGGTAACTAGAAAAATGCTTCGGTTTGGCAATTGCTAGCAGTTCTAACTACATTAAATGAATACACTTTAAATTCCAGTGTAATGGACATGCTTCGCTATCACAAATTTACAATCGGACATGCCTGGGCCTCGGACTATGGCACATCTGATGATAAAGTTAATTTTGACAATTTGATTCAATATTCTCCGGTGCATACTGTACGCGTGCCAAAAGACCCGAATGTCCAATACCCTGCAGTGCTTGTCACGACTGGAGATCACGATGATCGTGTTGTCCCTCTTCATTCTTACAAATTCATTGCCGAACTTCAGCACACTGTTGGAAAAAGTCCTAATCAGGTACTGGTTTCAATTGCATAAATTGCAATGCTAATAAGTTTGTGCTAATCATCAATTTTAATTATTTTAGAAAAATCCATTATTGATTCTGATTGAGAAGAACGCCGGACATGGTGCTGGTAAACCAACAACAAAGAAGGTATGACAATTAGCGCTATTTCTTTGGCGTTTGATCTTGCTAAGCTTGATAGTGATTATTTTATAATTTTCAATAGATTCGTGAGCTGACAGACATGTACTCATTCATGATTCAATCTCTGGGTTTACACTTGGTTAAATAAGTCAAGTCTGTCGATTCAGCTGCACTGCACTGAGCATCCGGATTTCACTCGACATGCCAGGATTCATCTAGTTTCTTTGTTCGATCTGATATTTGTAAAATTTGTTAACTTTTGCTTTAAATTTGATGAAATTGTTTTATTTAAAAAATATATATTTACCCGTGAGCATTTAAAACGACAGTTCTTAATTTCTTTGCTTGGAGGGTCATTCAGACACCGTCGGATGGACAAACAGTCTACTATTAAAAATATTTTAAGTGGGCAAATCTTTTTATTCAGAGCTCTTTACTTTTTCAGGGGCAAAATAAGATTTTATATTGTCTGTCCTGGTTACAATGCAATGTTTTTCTAAACTTTTGTTTTTCAAAAATTCATATGTAATATTGAAATTTTAAGACAAAAGCTCAGACAAATTAGATTTGCTCTGTTTTATGATTTGAATGAGTTAGAATTCACGATGAGGTTTCATATATTATCACCATCGTTGCTTTTTGCTCTATTTGCATTTTTGCGACTGGTTGTCTCAACTAACGTATTGGATTTGGATAGAAGGTGAGATTATCTGCTTAAGAAATAAAAAAGTGTGACATGTCAATAATGTCTTGCTTGCTGTAGCTATCGACTAGAAAAGCGAGAGACAAAAAACTCTGCAGACGGTGACAATGTGCTCCTCTCTGGAAAAGTAGATGCAGAAACAATGGCCAAACTAGGTGACATGAAAATGGGTCATCATTCGTCACTAGTTGACAGATCTCGTCGAGAGCATGTAAAATTGCACCAATAATTTATTTAATTTTAGACTTAGTGTTCATTAATGTTTTTTACTTGCTTAGCACTCAGCTCAGGCTGCGAGTCAGCATGTGGAAAACGCAGAAGTTGATGCGATGGCATCGGCGAAGGAATCATCAGCTGCAGAAACTGACGCTCTTGCAGCTGCTGTTGAAGCTGCAGAGGCTGAACAAGCCCTTGAAGAAGATTCTAGTTTTGAGGAAAATTCCTCTGGAGATTTGATCCCAATTCGGGTATCTGATTCTGGTGCTCGCGTCCCAAATCATCATCTGGGCTCTGCAAGCCTATCGGATGTTGAGAGTCCAATTGGTCGTTTATATGACCAATCCACAGATTTAGCCAAAGAAACAGCTCTCATGTTTCAAATCATTGCGAAGAGGGAAGATTATTTAATTGGGGAAGTTGAACGTTTTAAGCAAGCTTTACAAAGCGCAGTCGAAATCTTACGTGAATCTGAGGATAAAGTTCAAATGAGGTCCAAGCGATGGGATAATGGAAACACAGGTAAAGCAATTGAAGAAAAACAGTATATAATTTGTAAATTCATGCAGGATGAATTTTTTTTAGATCAATGTATCGACGTAACCGCATTGGATTCAAATGGTCCACACCCACAGCCGGGAATTTATATTTTGGCCGCTCCACCAACTCCTGTCAAAATCCAAACGGAGCCTCCATCATTACCAAACCCAGCTGCCGCATATTCTCAGATCCAAACCAAAATTCAAGGTCCAGATATTGACCTCAGCTCCGTGTACTGGCTCAACCTACGACAAACTGATGATGACATTTCTCGTGCTAAGTTTAAGAAAGTGATTGGCCAAGTTCAAGCCAATGGGAGAGATTTACTGCTTATTCCTGTACGCAAGGGATTTCGAAGTGAGAGGGAAATGGCTACTGGGTTCCTTAGCTCAATGAATACTGGACAAAAAGTAGACTGGAAACTTAGGAGTCGTCTTCGTATTCAGAAAGTTGTAATTTAATTTACATAGATAAATCCTCCAGTTAATGCGCCCAACGCGTATGTAATTTAAACTAAAGCAAAAATGCTTGAAAAATAAAATACATTAAAATCTTTTGCTTTTGTCGTGTGAACTTTGGTGTATGGTCAAGACGGAAGGAGAAAAATCTAACAATGGCCGTTCAGTTCCGTTTCTACTAAAATAAACCCATCCAATTCACTCTCTTCTTAAGAATAGTCAGAATTTATTATCACACAATGACGCAATGTAATTAATCCAATAGGGTAGGGTCTCTTTGCTCCAGTTCAGTCTCAGTTATTTGCAGATCTATAAATCATTATTTGTTCATATTCTTAGTTTTGAGATAAGAAATTCAAAGATTGGAATAAAAATCAATTACCTTTCTATACGAATTGGCCACGCACATGATTAGTGGCATGTAACTTTGGCATTTGGGGTCAGCTTCAGGTTTCTTTATCTTATGTCCTGCAAAAAAGGATCATTAAATATTTCGAAATAATAGTAGAATTAAATAAATTCACCATACCTTCCGAGTCCAGGCATTGTTCGACGACTACTTTCCAAGGTTCTGCCAGAGCTGGAGGTAAATGTTTGTCCATTGCATTCATAATATTCTCTTTGTGTGGTTTTCCATCCGCATCAACCAAACCTTCTTTTTCCAACATACATTTTGCCAAGCACTGTATAAACGACACAAAAATTGTTATGAATATGTTTGCCAAATTAAAAATTAAAACCTTAAAAAATGCTCACCCCAATTTTGCTGAAGGATATGTCCTTAATGTTATCAATTCCGACAACTTGAAGACATTCCATAAAACCTACCATTTGCTCAGGTTTTATAGTAAGTGTTTCTGTCCCGCATTTTACATCGAAAGAATCCACCGATATAGTGGATCCTAGGAGAAACACCAAAACAGCAAATATTACCTTCATTCTTACCGAAATGGAACTGCACTTTCGACTGAAACCTTGACCGTGAATGCCACTAGCTATTTATTCTGTAGAAGTATGAAATTGTCATTTTTAATTACACATTTAACAAAATTAAGAATTGGGTTTGAGTGTGTGATGAGCTTAATAGCATTTAATGAATTAAGTGATTCATTGAAACCATTTATTAGAGTAAGGCACGAGGTAGAAAAATTCTCGTTGTTTTTTGTCCATCCTGATTTCAAAATGAACAGGATGTTAGTAAAAGCTTATTCTATTGTTTTGCCTTTCCCTACTTCAGTGATAAATTATGTAACAAAAATATAGACTTCTATTTTGAGTGTTTCAGCACATTCCTATTTTTAATCAAAATGAAGTTAATTAACATTCTGTCTCCAATAATGACACTCAACCATTTCTGAAGATTTGAATTACTTCATAATATGCATTTAGCTAGGAATTAAACTTGATTGTATCCTGCTAAATGACGGCTACAGGCCAGACTTTCCTCCTTAAACTGACTGAGGGACGCAGATACGCGATATTTCAAAACGTATTCATCCGACAAAACTTGATTGAAACAGAAGTATTATTGAAACTTTAAAAGGGAGTAAACTCCAGAAAATAATTCTATTTAACTCATGGCATGTAGAACCCGTAAGCAGTAGAAATATTGCGGAAACCTCATCAAACATTAGTCATTCACATATTGATGACAAGTTATGAAATTATAAGCCAAAATCCTTTCCCAGCAAAAATCAAAAGATTATGATAACAAAAGAAGCTTTGAAGTATTAGGATATATATTTTCATGTGCAGAATTTCCTGTCCTGGTTGTCATTCCTTACCTTTCTCACTACAAACTGCAACAACCAGCCGGATGTGTGCTATAGGCTATATTACAGATACTATACTGAATACATTTCACTTGGCTAGCTAAACCATACATATATTTCATGCTAGCTAATAAACTCGCAAATACAAGCCAAGCAGGATCAACCAACGTTTCTCACAAATGGAATGTACTGCGTTGTAAATGCAAATCAGGTCATGCAAAATGCCTTGTGTGGAATATAACGTTGTTGAGTAGGCGACTAGCAAAGCAAACTCAGCATGGATTGTCCTGTCCTAGGCAAAGCAAAACGTTTTTACACTCTTTGCCTTTTTTGCAATGTAATGAGATGTATAAAACTAATTCTCTGCACCCTACTCTTCAGTTAATGTCAACTCCTCCTGCTGTAAACATTACAAGTTGTCAGCAGTTGGAATTGCATTTTCTCAATCCACTTTTTTAATTCGATTCACTCATATTCAAAATCCAAAAAAAAATATTCTTACATTATACATTTATTTTTGTTTGTATTGTTTAGTTTAAATAATATTTACAAAAATGCCAAAAATATATAAAAGTAAATTAGCCTCGGTTTCTTATCCGCAAAGTCCATATCCACAATTCTATCCGGCCAAACTTTCTACCGTAGAGCAAATAGACACGGAGTCTGGAAATTTGTCACCAACTGGTGTTGCTTTAAATCTGGAATTTCCATCTACAGAAATTTTAAAAATTGCAACTGATAAAATTACAGAGGAACATTCGAAAGTAAATGATCAAATGCAACCATCTATTTCAAACGAAACTGCATCCACCACTGAAATCCCTCCATTTGCTGTTGCTGGTTCATCAAAATCTGTCAGGAATTATGACCCTGAATATGGATACATTATACCACATAAATCACCTTTTACAACAAAAAGGTCATTGGATAAAGACACAAAAACGGAGAGTCCAACCTACCAAGCCAAAGTCACCATCGCTCCAAATGGCAAATTGAGTTCTTATAGCCGAATTCTGCACGACCTTGAAGAATTCTGGAATTCTCCCTCAGAAGGAGTCACAGCTACTCCAACGGAAGATGACATATTCCTATGGACAGTGAGCATGACTGGCCCTGAAGGAAGTCCTTATGAAGAAGGAACACTACATGGGATCCTCCAAATCCCATCTGAATATCCATACACCATTCCAACCTTCACATTCTCTTCCAGTATTTTCCATCCAAATATTTCTGAGGAGGGAGTTGTTTGCTTTGAAAGCCATCCGATTGGTTGGTCTCCTTGTATTTACCATTGGTGCATTTTTACATGCGATCAGATACCTCCTTGGAGATCCTTCCACACTAGAGCCAGTCAACTCCTTGGCCGCCAATGTTTTTGACACTGAGAAGTCTACTTACGTCGAAATCGGAAAACAATGCGTAAATGAGGATTTGAAGAAGCAGAGACCAGAGGAAGTGTAAAATTGCCAATGGACCACCACACTAGTAGAGTTTATGTACGCAATACATATATTCGAAATGTATAAAAGATCTAAAAACCAAATAAGACTTACAGAACATCTTAAAAACTTATCTTTCATAAGTCCTAGTATAGATACGATGTAAAGTCCTAGTTTTAGGTGTACATTATAAATGTCTATAATTGTGACTTCAAAATTCAAAATTTGATTTGAACCTACAACTCCTTGGCCGCCAATGTTTTTGACACTGAGAAGTCTACTTACGTCGAAATCGGAAAACAATGCGTAAATGAGGATTTGAAGAAGCAGAGACCAGAGGATGTGTAAAATTGCCAATGGACCACCACACTAGTAGAGCTTATGTACGCAATACATATATTCCAAATGTATAAAAGATCTAAAAACCAAATAAGACTTACAAAACATCTCAAAAACTTATTTTTCATAAGTCCTAGTATAGATACGATGTAAAGTCCTAGTTTTAGGTGTACATTATAAATGTCTATAATTGTGACTTCAAAATTCAAAATTTGATTTGAACCTACTGAATTAATTCATTGGTAATAAAATTGGCAAAAAAAAATTTTGACTTGTTCATTCATCATCTTTGGTCAGTGAAGTGAATTATCAAGTAAGTGGCCAATTACAAGGAAATGGTAACTGTTTCCCAGGGAGTTACATTTCCAAACTCTTGTTTGTCCATGTCTTCAGGCTCAGAATATTTTTAGATGAGCTCCGGTTCGGTAATCGTAGCTGTTTTTTCGCGTAACATCTTTGGTCAGTGAAGCGAATTAAAATTTATTGTATTATCAAGTAAGCGGCCAATGACAAGGAAATGGTAACTGTTTCCCAGGGAGTTACATTTCCAACCTCTTGTTTGTCCATGTCTTCAGGCTCAGAATATTTTTAGATGAGCTCCGGTTCGGTAATCGTAGCTGTTTTTTCGCGTAGCACATTTAAGGGCATCCCTACCACGTGTTTATAAATATTGTCAAAATCTTTAGAATTTTTAACAATGGTCTTCACCCCAGCATATCAACGACTTTGGAACCCGTCATTCCTTGATCATGAATCTGATGAGCCCATGGAGCAAATGGAAGTCGCCGACGAACAAATGATGATCGATGAAGAAGAACCAATGGCAATGGGAATTGGATTCGTTAATCAACCAACCAATGAAGCATTTAATTTCCAACCTATTGGATATCAGACCCCAGTTATGGACCCCGAAGTCATTCAAACAGACGAGGTTCACTGGCATATTTTGAACGATATTTTACATATATTTTACGATAACATAATATCAATAATTTTTTCTACTACAGGAAGTAATCATTGAACATTTGACAAAATTTCTATCCACGCGTGACTTGCGGACTTGTAGGTGTCTATCTTCGGACTGGAACAATGCCATCCGCAACATCCCAAAATTCCGAAAATCTGTGAATGGTTGGTTCCAAAATTAATTTTGAAGCCTCATTTAATTTATAGAAATTTCTATTCATGCCATTAGTGAAATTTCAAGACACTTTGCACAAGGAATTGATGAAAAGAGTCATTGAAGGGCGCCCTAGTGCTCTGCAATGGAATTCCGTAAAGCTTCATCGCTTTACTTATCAACGAAATTGCGAAATGTTCAAAAATTACTGGCATTATGCTTCAGCTACTCTGGACACTTTGACTCTTTCCTACTGTAGTCTTGAATATGACGCTTTTGAGTTTGTGTTTGATCACTGCCCAGTCCTCAGAACGTTGAATTTAATTGGATGTAAGCTGTATGATTTGGAGAAACAAGATGAGGCCAAACGCAGCCGCCTCGGGTCAATTGTAAGTGTCACTCCGTAGCACCTTTAATGCCTCAATCCAGAACAACAATTAAAATTGAACATTCATTCCCAGGGTCCAGAACCTCACCCCATCAGTCGTGGACTTAAAAATCTCAACTTTGAGTCCATGTACAAAATAGAGGATAGCTGCTTTGACTATCTGATGGCACGAACGGGAAAATTGGAATCGCTAAGCCTTAGCAAATGTTTCTTCCCTACTAGCGAAAAAGAAAGTTTTCAATTTTTGATAAACTCACTATTCCTAATCAGTGTAAATATAGATACCATAAGAAAATTAGAATTTAATGCTAATAATTACCAAAATGAGATGTTCGATAAACTCACTGATATCCTGATGGGAACGATGGACGTAGCCGAATTGTCACTCACCTTAACTCAGCCCGTGGAGAACAATTACGAGGAAATTGTTAATTTCATGAACAAATGCCAAGGAGTGGAGAAACTTTCATTGAAATTCTTGGGAAGTGTGGACAACGCCTCTCTTCAGGCTTTACTCATGAGCTCAGCTGCCACAATTAAAAAATTTGAACTGGACATTGTTGGAAATCTTATTTCTCGAGAACTTCCTCTCAATTTGGATTTTCTTGGTGGATTTGTTCAATTGGAGGAATTTAAAATTAAGGATTCCAAGGTAAGGATTTTTCATAATGCTTGAGTTGAGTGTCCTTAGTGGTCACTTTGAAATTTTATTTCAGAACTTACGTCCATCTGATACAAGAAAAGTGCTTGGTGGACAGAGACGAAAAGATTGCCCTGAATGGCGAAAGCGAGAGTCGAGGAGGAAGATAGGAAGTATGGACTAATCGTCCAGAAATGCTCACAGGTCTTGCGACTCGAGTTCAATCCAATTTTATTCAGAACCTCTCCCCAAATGCCAACTTGAGAAAATTGACTTTCGACAAGTATATCACTTTGGACAATTTCCTCATTGAATTTGGTCAAAATATACTTTCGTTCAGGTAAATAATCATATTTTCTCGACACTTTAAAATACATATTTGTATAATTTATTGTAGAAATTTGACCAAGCTTGAAGTTCGTGGTCCTTGGATTCATTCCATGGACGGTGTAGTTCAGCTAATTATTCAAAATCTACTGGAATTAGAGACGCTTGTCCTAAATGATTGTGCCCTGGATGATACACATTTAACAGGGTTGACTGAAGCTAACATTCATGATATCAACCTCCGGATGACCTACGAATATGCAGATTTTACAACCATGCAAGATCTCCTAAGAGCGATTGAACTTGGCATTGGAAATGTTTCCGATGGAACACCACGGCTGCGCTTGTCCCAATTGCCAAGTATATTCATTAGCAAGTCTATTGTAGTAGAATTTCTTAAAATTTGATTGAATTAAAATTAAAAACAATTTAGAACTCAAATACTTGGATTTATCCATGAATCCAAAATTGACAGATGTGAGCTTAATTGATGCCTTGAAGATCCCTGGGTTGAAAGCCTTGAATTTGAATTCCTGCTTTCAGGCAAGAACAACACTTTGTAGCAAATACTGTTTTAAAAAATCGTTTAATTTCAAATATCATTAGATGCGAGATACTAGCCTGAGATTTATTCCACTTATCATGCCAAATCTTGAGCACCTTCATGTCAAACATTGCCGAGAAATGACTAAAGGTGGGCTGAACCAATTGGTTCGTACTAGTCCAAAACTTCGAAAGGTTTACACGACCAAGGTAAATAAAATACGATATCGAATAAATGTATATTTAATTAATCTAGATATTAGTTTCAAAAATAAATTTAATTATATTGAATCATTTTAGACTGTTCAAAATCGGGTATTGGCTGCTGACCATGATATTGTTTTGAGTCCAAATTACAATGACACTGTCGTGTGGACGCATGGACGTGCCGGTTTGCAAATTGAAGCCGGTGATGAGTAATTCTACCGCTGCTGCAACTCAAAGCTATAAAAGTCTTCTTACTTCACGTGATAAATTGCTAATTTTACGCTTATTCACCAAGTGTGAATTTACTTTAGTAAGAAAGTCAATAAATTCCCTAAAATAAATGGTAATTGAATTGGAGATTCTCTTAACTGGACAATGGCAAAGAAAATAATTTTATTTTCACAAAAACCATGAAACTCAATAGTAAGCTTGATGCAACTGTGTGCCAAGCATATGGATTATTAAAATTCCCTTTGTTTTCCTTCGTTAAAAATCCACAGATTCGTGACGTGATGTGGTAGAAATAATGTGCAGGCAAGATGCACAAACATTTAATTAAGATTCTTTTACGGACAATTGCGGAATAGGTGAATGGTCAATCTTTGTATAGAAAGAAACCGAGATTCAACTTTGTAAAATCTTGTTACAACAGCTTCTGCATCTGCACGCTAATTAGAATTTATCACATCGGATCTTATTGAAGTAATTTGTTATCTTCTTGTTTTCTAATCATCTCTAATTCTACAAGTGGAGTCAAAGCAAAGTATTTGTTCGCTTGTTAAGAAAGTGATTCGTACACTGGACTGGGGTAGGGTTCAAATTGACAACATTTTAATCAACTAAAGAGGGAACTTCTGAGATGGTTACGTCCAATTTAGTAAAATATGACATTTTGATGCATGTCATGCGTCATATTTATGAGTTAAAACAGTTTAGGCTTGAGAAAGACCACCTTGAGGGGTTCCCTCGTAAGTTTTGACAGTGGAGACCTTGAATATCAAGTAGGGCAAAAAACATTGCGACAGGAGGATCAATGATCACTTTGCTTTTGTTGATGCTGATGGCTGATGATGATGTCCAGTCCATCCAGTTTTCACTTCACGATCACAGACAAAAGAGTTAAGAGGATGTGTTTACTTTTTTATATGAGATTCATCCAACCATGCAGCGTAGCGTAGCGTTGCGTGCTTGTATGCTTCCCCAACATCCATTATGCATAATAGGGGTTTAGTCCCTAATCCTTTTTATTATCAGACTGGATTTTCTTCTGACTTGTGAGGCAGCAGCGGCAAACAAGATTTTATTCACGTTTAGAGATTCCCATGGATTAGGTCCATTGCTTCGCTCGTCGGTCGGTTGGAAGAAAGAAAAGATTTACCAGAATGTCTTGCCGATTTTATTCTTCACTCTAAATTAATGGAAAGGGTCGATTAAAGGATCTAGGTCTTGGTTTCGTACTTGTGTCTGATTATACAAAAGACGGATTAGTTAACCACCTCAAAAAGACTTTCTATTTTGGGAATCTGTGACCAAAATGAAAATATTTTACCTTTTCACAGCTCTTCTGTTCAGGTAATTTTACTAGATGCAATTTTTTAATTTGGCTAATTTTTTAATTCATTTTTCCAGACAACTCTCACACCGGCCAATAGTTTATCCAGACGTCTTTCGAAATGAAACATTTGTCGAAACAATTCATGGAGTACAGGTAATCTACAATCTAATAATAATTTTGAATTTTTTGATTGTACGGAAATTTTATAGGTGTCGGATCCATACAGATGGCTGGAAGACTTGGAATCACCTCAAGTAAAAAAATTTGTGCAGGAACAGAATGAAATCACAGTCCCATATGTATCTCGAAATGGAGTCAGAGAGAAAATACTAAATTCTCTCAAATCCCTCGTCCAATATCCAATCTACACTCCACCAAAAAGAATGGGAAAATATTATTTTTACATGGAAAAATCAGGAACGCAAATTCAAAAGTAATTCATGAAATAGAATTATTTTGGACGTTAATTTTTATAAGCATGTTTAAAAAATTTAGAGCCCTGTATGTTGAAGATGTTAAAACTGGAGAACGGAGGATTTTGATAGATCCTGAACACCTTTCTTTGGATGGATCTTTGTCCATCAATCGATTTTATCCATCTGAGGATGGCGAGATTGTGGCTTATGGTCTCTCACAAAAAGGATCTGATTGGTTCAGCGTTCATTTTAAAAATGTGTCAAGTGGTCAAGATTTTCCAGAAGTTCTTGCCAACACCAAATTCACAAAGTTTAGTTGGACTCACGATAACAAAGGGGTTTTCTATAGTGTAAGATTTTGAATGTGAAAATGGTCATGTAATTTGTATACCTAATTAAAAATGCAATGCAGAGGTATCCAACCCTGGAAAATGGAAATGATGATTCAATTGAACTTGGGCGAGACGAAAACCAAAAAATGTACTATCATCTGATTGGAACGAAACAGGCCGAGGACGTCCTAGTCGTCGAATTTCCAGAGCATCCACTTTGGTCAAGGTAATTCTCTAAATATTTTTAATAAATGACTTTATCCAACTTTTTGTGGCTTTTCTCCTTCAACAGTGCTGGCGAAGTTTCAGATGATGGAAAATATTTGATTGTTTACATTGAGGAAAATTTGGGCCCAGTGCAAATTCACTATATTGATTTGACGGCTTTTATTTTGTACGGATATCCGTCCAAACCAGTTTTAAACCCTGTCATCACAAATTTTGACTCGGAATATTACGTAAGAAATCATTAGCTATGCAAATTAACATGTAATATTTTTATCATGCATTTTCTGGACAGTACGTGACGAATGAAGGATCTTTGTTTATTTTTCGGACAAATCGTAATGCCCCAAATTACCGTCTTGTCGGAATAAATTTTTACAGCCCAACAGAAATTTATTGGGACCACACTTTACTTCCTGAAGATCCAAATCATGTCCTGGACTGGGCAGTTGCTATTGATAGGTTAAATTTCATTATAATTTTTGTTGTAGTATTGAGTGCAGTTCAAAAGTCTAAAACATTTTTTATATCAGAGATAAGTTGGTTGTGAGTTATCTGAAGGATGTAAAGAGCAGTATACAAATCAGAGCAGTAGACGGAAAAAGAGTCATAACCTCATTTCCAGTTGAAGTTGGAACAGTTTGGTCATATACTGGGAGGAAAAAGGACAACGAGTTCTTTTACAAACAGGGATCAATTTTAAGCCCAGGGAAAATATTCCGTGTGGATTTTACGGAATCGATCCCTCGACCAATCGTAAGTCGTTGAAGTTCAAAACTCAATATTTTTCTAAATATAATTTCTGAACAGCTATACAAGGAACCAATCGTACCGGGATTTAACGCTTCGGAGTTCCGAGTGGAACAAAAGTTTTATAAGAGCAAAGATGGAACAAATATTCCTATATTTTTAGCTCATAAAAAGGTATGATTTGGATTTTCACAAATTTATGTTAACTTACATAAGGGTTACCTCGACAGGATCTCAAATTGGGGGCAGAAACTCCAGCCTTGCTTTACGGTTACGGTGGATTTAATTCCATTAATTATCCTAATTTTGAGCCGGAGAATTTAATATTTATGAAAAATTTTAATGGAGTCTACGCTTTGGCCAATATTAGAGGTGGCGGGTAAGAAAAAAAATTTCTGGAATACGAAATAGTATTTTTACTAAATCTTACTTGATTGTTGTATGCAGTGAATATGGAGAGAAATGGTACAATGCTGGAAGAAAGTTTAAGAAACAAAACGTCTTTGACGATTTTTCGGCAGCAGCAGAGTTTTTGATTGAAAATAATTACACATCCTCTCCTTTCCTTACGATTCGTGGGATTTCGAATGGAGGATTACTTGTCGCTGCTTGTATTAACCAGCGCCCAGAACTTTTTGGCGCTGCTATTGCACAAGTTGGGGTCATGGACATGCTACGTTTCCACAAATGGACAGTTGGGTTAGCTTGGACGTCTGACTATGGAAATGCAGAGGACGAAGCCCAGTTCAAATATTTATTGACTTACTCCCCTCTGCATAATGTCAGAATGCCAGAGGATAACGTAACACAATACCCAGCAACTTTGCTCGTTACGGCGGATCATGATGATCGCGTTGTTCCGAGTCATTCCTTCAAATTAATCGCTGAACTCCAACACGTCGTTGGAAGAAATCCTAGACAGGTGAGTACAATTAAAAGTAATAATCTTTTAATTTTAAAATAACTCATTAATATCTGTATAGAAAAATCCACTCTTGATTCGAGTCATCACGGGTGCTGGCCATGGAAGTGGAAAAACAATAATCAAACAGGTCAGAATTTTAAGGACATGGTACTCGTATGGATAGAAATTAATTAATATTTTCCCTTCAATTTCAGATAGAAGAATTTGCTGACATCCTGGCCTTTATCCAGAAAGCCTTGAATTTGGAGTACTTTGCATAATTTGGGGCACTTTGAGAATTGCAATCTAAATAATTTCATAGAACTACGGACAAAACGGCGATTCACGAAAGCGTTTTTATTTTACTTTAAACATACAAAGCTCGCAATGAGATTCTCATAGAATTTGTAACTAATTTCAGAAAATTTATACGTACATTGCAAAAGTAGTTAAATGCTTAATTTCGTACAGATAAATATTAAATAACATTTGTGTTGTGTTATGTTGTAGGAATGAGTGAGTGCTGAGTGAGTGGAATGGAATTGTTTGTGTGCAGTATTGAGGCGGGGAGCATATAACAATTATTTTATTGTTTATCATTTATTTTTGATTATTAAATTAAATTATATACAATTCAACTTATACGTAATCACGGTCCTGAGTCCAAACTCTATAGTGCATCACGTATCATCCCTAACGATGAACAAGTTGTAGTACATGATATTGTGTCCTTAACTTTTATTAATAATTATTCTTATCGCGTATTATGTAATGCGTATTTTAAATGTACATTTCCTATAACTAATATATAGAATCATCAAGGCCCTTAATCTCGTCAAGCAACTGAATTCAACCAAACAACCATGCTACATTTAAAACAAACTGAGTAGTGAGTAAGGGTATACACTTATATTTTATAATGCGGTTTAATTGTTTTAGTCATATTGTTGAAATCGTAGCACTCGGGCCTTATACTCACTTTTAATTAGTTAAATTCTTGCTGAGCGCAATAGCGCCCAGCGCCTTGGTTTATACTATTTCTGGGATAAAATAACCCAACATAGGATTATTTAAGATATTTCAAGAAATATGTTATGATTGAGCTGAACGGATTAACACAAGTTCGTATTCGCAGGTACATTAGATTTTTTAAGCCGGATGAAATTGAAAGGTATAATTATAATGAAAAGACAGGAGATTTGCAGATTTGTGTACAAAAACTGGATAGAGGTAAAAATCCGTCCACTCTGCATCATGCATTCTGTTAATAATTAAATAATGTGTTTGTTTCAAGGAATTTTCTGACTTTGTATAATATTAATTGATATAATGTTCTTGATCTGCATGATCGCAGAATCAAGGACAATGGATGACACTAAATGGAGATCTGTAATATTAATATCGTGATACTTAAATGTAATTAACATTCAATGTCACATGTCCCACACGTGCGATTAAATATAATTAGTTCGTTTTATATAATTTTTCGTGAGACCGATCTAAGCATAGCATAATTAACAACATGGCAGCAGCGGGCGGAATGGAAGATACTTAATTTAATAAGCAACAGGGAAGGAGTATGTGTTACACAGCGGACATGAGGATGACATATAACAAATAACAAATTCTAGTTACTTTCTCTTTCTAAACATAAAAATTATCTTGCATCGGATAAATTATCCGATATATGATTAATTTATCTCTTAATTAATTTTGCGCTGCGCATAAGGAAGCAAAACCCTTCAGCTCGTTTTTCCTTGTAGTATAAAATCATAGTTGGTCGATTTATATTGAAACGCATGGTAATTAATTAAATTAATATTTACGGGAGAAATGTTAGCACTAGCGTAGCGATAATTTCTTTTTTCTTAAGCGATGGATCCAACCAGGGGGATTTACACCTGACATTCAATGCGATATTTTATATTTTGACGAATATACAAAATTCTTACTTCTTCACAGGTCACATTCTTCATTCTCGGCACACGCTTCTTCTAAGGGTTATCTTTTAAATTTCTATGCATTTTGTTAGTTTCTTTTTTACTCCTCGTTTGACTGGAGGGTATAAAAAATATTTTATAAATGATCCGATGGGCATTTGATAATCCTGCCTTTTCAGTTTCCCAATCCTTCTCAGGTCAGACCTTTGGACTGCTGACCTCATTTCACTCCAATGCAGCCCAACCACCCATTCTTAATTTATATATTATTATTTATCTTTAATAATTTATGTGAGGCCAGAAATGAATCGATAAAATCCAATATTGCAGGTACATCTGCGTTGATTTCGAAATTCAAAGCACATCTTTCATACCAGGGATACATTTTATAATTTATTTAGTCCACAACATCCGAGCTGAGCAGGAATTTTCGCGTACGTATCGGGTCCTCGTCCTTATGATTTATGCAGGAATGACTCCTCTAAATTCCATACCAGAAGTAGGCCCACTATTTGGATTTAAGCCACTTCGGTTGGTCTGGGTATCTACAAGGGAGGCAAGGTAATAAATGCAAATTTTTTGTATACAGACAGAAATCTTGAATTTGTAAAACAAAAATATTTCCTACTTTTGAGGGAACGCCCCCTCCCACTCTCAGCATCAAAACCAGGCGGCAACCTTTTCGCTTTCTCCCTTCCGCCATACCAAGAATTGCCTAAAAGATCAAAACCAGGTCGAAAGGGTTCAATACTAAGTCATTGTCATATATTTTGGGTGGTCACATGACTAGATTCTTAAGTCTGAGACAAACTTACCAAAACTGAGAACAATAAGGCCAATCAGGACGAAGCCGGCTCCGCCCACACCTATGATAACCCCGGGTTCTCCGAATCCAATCAGATAACAGATAAATCCAGATATCGTCATAATGACAACCCCCGCAATCATTATGCAAAGTCCAAAGTTAGCGCAGTTCAAATGGTCCTGTAAATTAATTGCATTGGTTTTANACAACCCCCGCAATCATTATGCAAAGTCCAAAGTTAGCGCAGTTCAAATGGTCCTGTAAATTAATTGTATTGGTTTTATAGTTTTGTTCATCCACATACCAAATTTCATTGACCTATTTGCAACAGCGTAGCTGAAGGCTAGTAAAATGTTGTGACTATTAATTTCGCAATAATTATTCTCTATGGAGAAAATTGCGATGCATATGTTCCACCTATTCATGCACCCGTACCCGTAGACAGAAACTTTTACTGAAAGTTCAGGTGTTATAGACTCACTCCCTCACAAAATAATCCATACGACCAGGTATTTTCGTTGCTTAAGCTTTGGTCTAGAAAAATAGAAGGAAATGCTAAATAGCAAACCACATGCATTTAACTCGGTTAATCAATAATACCCAGGACAGGGCAGGAGCTTTCACAAAGTGGCTATTAATTTCGCAATAATTATTCCCTATGGCGAAAATTGCGATGCATATGTTCCACCTATTCATGCACCCGTACCCGTAGACAGAAACTTTTACTGAAAGTTCAGGTGTTATGGACTCACTCCCTCACAAAATAATCCATACGACCAGGTATTTTTCGTTGCTTATGCTTTGGTCTAGAAAAATAGAAGGAAATGCTAAATAGCAAACCACATGCATTTAACTCGGTTAATCAATAATACCCAGGACAGGGCAGGAGCTTTCACAATTCACATTATTCACACGGAACTGGATCGAATGCATTGTGTGGGGAATCTGATAACATGTCCTAATTTTCCATGCATGTATGTAGGCCTGGCTCCTCGTTAGTTTCAAAATAACTTAAGAATAAATGCTAGAAATTATAAATAGCTATAGTTTTGCATAGAATTCTCATCAGACTAACGTCATCGCTTCAAATCCAAATTTTCCTGACGTGGATTTGATTCAATGTCGAGATTCGAGAAACGAATGAAGCAAATTGAGGTACAGGTAATGTAATACATTAAGGTACGTCGTGAAAAGCGAAAACGGTTGTATGTAGAGTCGAAAGTTCAATTTCCATAGCAAGCACGCCGTAACCAAAACCACAAGCTCTCTAGTCCGTAGTCAAATCCCAATCTACTTCCCCGTATACATAGAAATTCGATGATTACTTAAACTAATGAAATTAGTCTTCATCTCATCTCCCAGTATCCGAAATGACATTCAATTGATTACTTTGTAGACTAGACTACCTTTCTGAAAATCATATGATAGGCATATTAGGACAGGTAGCGTAGGCAGGCTATTCAATTTAGATTGAGTTGGAAATATCGTTATCTTCCAAATCATTTCAAGTACGATATCGACTACGTTAATGTAAAATGCTACTCCAAATCAGCTGAGAGAAATCAAAGCCTTTCTTCTTCACTCCAGACGACTTGACAAGAAGAGAAAGCTTTCTAATTATTGAGTCGAGTGAGTAAGCAAAGCAAGGAAAGTAGAGAGCACTTAAAGCTTTTCCCATCCGAAACAAAAACAAAGGGCTGGGCAATCGTCGAACGTTCTATTCTACTTCTACTTGTAGATTCTAGTTGTGTACACAGTATAGCATGGCACTCTACTCTACTCTGCCCTCCAGCCCTTTTAGTACAAGAGATGTGCATTTAGGAAATGAATATTCATAAGGAAACAAAGTCCTTCATCCCCCAGAGTCAATTTAGGCTCTCACTCAGGCAGGCAGTTCCGGAAAGAAATCGAAGGTGAACTCAATTATTGGCAAATTGCTTCCTCGTCTATCAAGACAGGCAAGACGGGACAGGCCAAGCACTCTATCTTTTCTCTTTCACCCTCTGGCTGACTGGCCCTATCTCTTTCTTAGTTCCAATTGGAAAGCCCCAATTAACTAGAAGGCTTTTTATTCGTTGGATAAAAGCCAGGCAGAAAGAAATCGAAGGTGAACTCAATTATTGGCAAATTGCTTCCTCGTCTATCTAGACAGGCAAGACGGGACAAGCCAAGCACTCTATCTTTTCTTTTTCACCCTCTGGCTGACTGGCCCTATATCTCTTTCTTAGTTCCAATTGGAAAGCTCCAATTAACTAGAAGGCTTTTTATTCGTTGGATAAAAGCCAGGCAGCTCCGGCTCTGCATTTTTTATCAAATGAATTACGGATGAGTTGCACGCACCACGTGTATTTGATTGGGACTCTGAGATGAGATCTTTTCATTTGACTTGACTCAAACTCAAAGAACTTTCTTCAGGCAAAGGAAAAAGAAGGAGAGAAGGAAATGGATGACCAAATCGTGCTAATGGCAAAGTTGCTTTTGCTTTCCTTCCACATATTCATGCCAAGGGTTTCAAACCACAATTCGTTTAGTATGTAAAGAAAGCCACAAGGTAATTCCGCTAGGAATCAAAGCTCGTTAAATCTTAAGAGTTATGTACAAAGTGAGCGGTCGTAAAAATTCCAATTCATGCAGTGTATTGTAATTGGCTGTCTGCACATAAAAATCAAATTGAGATAGAAATCGGTCGTTATTAACAGACGCTGTTGCTAATAAAATAAAATAGTCGCTAATTACTACACAAAAGAAAATTTTCTTACTGAGTAATGATGTAAGAATTGCTGGTCTCTGAGAACTGGTAATCTACTGGCATCTGGGGTTGTCACTCCAGCCGCTCCAGTCGGCGTAGTTGTGACTGTCGTGGATCCATTAGGCTGGTTGGTTTGACTTCCCTGTTGGACAGGTTGAGGAGTTGAAGGAGGATGGACTTGGGTCATAGGTCGACCACCAGCCGCAGAGCATAGCGAAAGGATTTGAACCACTTGTTTCCAATAAGCTTTGATTCGTTAATTTCTTGGCTACACCCGGATGTCTTTGTCTCTCCGTCTCTTCTCGATGCTGTCGTCTCTTATTCAATAAATTAGCAGCGTGCATTGTCCCAGACTAAAAAGCTAAGGACGACGGAAGGAAAGAGATGGACAACAATGGACGCACTTTGCAAAAAATTAAATCACGATCTTAGTAGTCCCTGAGCAGGAGAATGAGTTGTTTGCTCAATTCTCCTTGGCTCACAATATTCATTTTGACGTTTTTGTTTTCAAATTAAAACTTCACAACCACTTGTCTGCACGGATTATTATTTTTAAGAATTAAAATTAATCAATTAGCCTTAGGAATGGACGATTGTTGAAAATAGGATTTAAATTTAAATGCATTTTGGAAGAGGAGGGTCTTGTTGTCTCAAGATATGTCTCCCCGTGGGTCTTTCTCGTCGTCGTGTTCGGACTGTCGATTGTGTAATGATCAAGTTTAGGTCCAAAGTGAATCGTCGTCCGTCGTGGTGAAACCAAATTTTTATTTTTAAGAATTAAAATTAATCAATTAGCCTTAGAAATGGACGATTGTTGAAAATAGGATTTAAATTTAAATGCATTTTGGAAGAGGAGGGTCTTGTTTTCTCAAGATATGTCTCCCCGTGGGTCTTTCTCGTCGTCGTGTTCGGACTGTCGATTGTGTAATGATCAAGTTTAGGTCCAAAGTGAATCGTCGTCCGTCGTGGTGAAACCAAAGCAAGGCAAGGGGAGACGAGACAGGAGGGAGAGTGTGAATCGGGTATTATGCTGCCACCACCGAACCGAATGGTCTGTTCAGTTCAGGGACAGACAATGTAGGAAACTGGAGTAGGGTAGAAGGGAAAGGAAATTCGGTTTCGGGCAGATCAATAATTGAAGTACCACCCAAAACACTTGGCGAAGCTCACAGAGCAACGCGAAAAAAGAATATTATTAGGAATTTACAGTGTACTACACATACGACGACCTAGTATAGCTTTGCTCTTCCTTGCTTTGCTTTGCTTTCTTCAAAAGTTGGACATGACCTTCGCTCTCTAAGTTTTATACTACTACATTAGAAGAAGATAGGAAGGAATGGACATGGGTGCTAGCTATGCTAGAACACTCCATGAAAATACTAGGTGATTGGCATTTCACGCAGGAGGAGCAGTTCTCTACAACTATTGCACAACGTAGATTTTCCTCACGATTTCTCTTCAGAAACTAAAACTTATTTCTTTCCTTATCCTTTCAACAGATCAATTATCACAAGTTAAACCTTATGGATTTAATAGAACGATGTTCAAGAATTCATTTTCGAAATAATGACCAAATTTTTGGTCTGCCTACACTAATGATGATGACCTTTCGAGATAATTTTCTGCGTCTATTGATAAATTCAAAAACGTGGACTAGTTTCGTCATACTAAAATCTACTGCACTGAAGATCCTTGCTTCATTTTATTTTGATGGCGAAGAGTTTATGATGCCTGCATGCCTGACTGACTACATCCTGTTTTCTCCTTTCTCTTCTCTCAAATAGAACGATGTTCAAGAATTCATTTTCGAAACAATGACCAAATTTTTGGTCTGCCTACATTAATGATGATGACCTTTCGAGATAATTTTCTGCGTCTATTGATAAATTCAAAAACGTGGACTAGTTTCGTCATACTAAAATCTACTGCACTGAAGACCCTTGCTTCATTTTATTTTGATGGCGAAGAGTTTATGATGCCTGCATGCCTGACTGACTACATCCTGTTTTCTCCTTTCTCTTCTTCTCTCTGGGTTAAGGTTGTTTGTGGCTGGCCTAGGTCTAGGCCTTTGGGATTGCAAATCATTCCAAATGAGGTTTAAAAGAGGGTTAGGGTTATCCTGACTAGGTTGACTTGGCTTTTGTTGTTTGCTTCTCTCCTATTGCATTATGTAATAGGAAAGTGCACTTTCCCCACTTTCTTCGCCNGGGTTATCCTGAGTAGGTTGACTTGGCTTTTGTTGTTTGCTTCTCTCCTATTGCATTATGTAATAGGAAAGTGCACTTTCCCCACTTTCTTCGCCTTTCTCCATTTCAAAGATCTTAAGCCTCCACGAGTAGTTGACGCAATACAATAGCGGATTAAAATTATTTTTGCTCCACCTTTTATTATTTTGTCAACCATTTTTGATTGCATTATTTCCCAGATCCAGGCCAAATTTTCAAACAAGAAACAATGGCAAATGCAAATCAATTTATACCATGAATTCGGCATTTGCAGTGTTATCCGCTGTCAAAAGACAAACTTTTTCTGTTTTTTTAAATCTAACCAGTTTCTTCGTTTGCGAGTGATTTGTTCAATCCTAAGTCTTACTATGGATGACAAATCTTTTGTAGAGGAAGTGGAAAGTGAGTCTTCCGTCTCAATGGCCCCAGAAGATGTTCTATCTTCCATCAGCCGTCTCTTCTGTGACGAGGATGATTTAATGTCAATCCCTCCAGATGATTCAACGACAATGGTGACGGCTGATGTTCTTCGTGAGGATGCCGAGGTCGAATGTGCCTGGGATCAACTCATTGGCGACCAATTCTGGGACGGTAAGTTTTACCTTAGTTTTATAAAATTGTTACTCGTTAACTAAAATATGGGATTTTCTAGACGCCAATTTGGCTTTTGCTTCAGAACCTGGACCCGGTGAGGTTGAAGTTGAGGTTGAGGTGCTCGAGGAGGAGGACGACGTAGGGGATTGCATTAGGAGATTATTTCCGGATGGTAAGTTGGGTTCGACATGTTTACAAAGATTGCTAATTAATTAATTAACTAACCTTGAATATTTTTTCCCTCTTTGCTTTGTTTTAGATGAGGAGATCTACGACATCGCTCCGATGACTCTGACATCCGTGTCTGACGCTGACCTCTGCTGTTGTCCTGCCTCTTGCGAGGAAATTTTGAATGCTGTTGAAGCTGGATGTTCCAGTACGCGTCGTGATTCTTCTGGTAAGAAAATTTGCAGTTGAAAATATATATAAAAAATCGAATTAATATGTGAAATTATAGATGTGCCAGCACCAAGCTTGGAAGAAACGAACGATGAAAACGATGCTGATGTGGAAGTGGATGGTGAAGTTGGAGAGTCCATCGTGCGTCTCGATTCTTCTGGTAAGAAAATTTATTAAATTTGCTACAAAGAAAAATGAGTTAATTGGATTAATTAATATGATTTTAGAAGTCTTGGTCCTGGACGAAGAAGAAACGTTGGACGCTGTCTTGGAAGATGAGGCTATTTTCCCTGATGAAAGCGCTGATGGGCGGACTCTGTGTTCACGTGGAACAAAATGCCCGTGGGGAAGATTATGAATTCCACATGCTTTGGGTAAGAACGAATAATCCCGAATTTTAGATTTGATTATAACATTTATAGTTTTGTTCTTATTTCATGCTCTAGGCCAATTCGAGTTCCCAGATGAAGAATTCATCAAAAGTGTCAAAATCTGGGAATACACGAACAATACGCATCATCCTGGATCTAAGATTTGGAAATTTCCTTCAGGGACCGTGGCCATAATCCCGGCTGAAGGAACTGTGGAAGAAAATCGTCCACCTGCAGTAGCACAAACAAAACAACAATATGTGGCCAATCAGCCTCTATTGGCTCCCAACTGTTCAACCTTAGATTTTTCTTTAATTTTGGTTTAATTTTAATTTAATTAATTGAATATTTTTTACAAAAATGCTTGGTTCTATTTAAAGAGACAAATAAAAAAAGTTGACTAATAATTTATGTTTTTATTATTAAGCCCAACCATTACCGGTGTTGTTTCCATTTCAATACAATTTGACCAAGTTAAATTAGCATTGCAATTGAGAAAAATTAAAATTTAGAAATTAATTAGAATTACAGGAGTAAATTATTAATTAAGGTTTTTCGATTTGACA
>WJEZ01000726.1:0-23815 GCA_009869925.1 Thalassaphorura encarpata
AGGATATCGGATAGAAGTTTCGTATATCGGATCGGGTACGGATTGTTAATACATTCTATCCGATATTTCGGATCGGATCGGATATCGGGTAGGATAACTGAAAAATCCTACCCGATCGGAACCATACGGAGGGACAATGATGACCTTCCACCCAGCCCGGGGTTTCTCTCGCCAAGAACGTAAGTTAAGGCACCGACTAATTGTAATTGCCTTATAAGCTTAAAATGTTTTACAAAATTCTATTTTTTTAACAGGAGTCCTCCAGCTTCTCCGATTCCAGTTGACATTTCTACAGAAGATAACTCTTACGAATCACCTCCTCCGGATTTTGATTTCCCAGAGTCTGTCTTGTCGGAAGAATAAAACATTTACTATTTTTTTTGTCTATATTTATAATCTCAGTGCAGATGAGTTTTTTATTTCCAGAGCAATTTCATATGTTGGAGTGATTTCTATGATTGTACTTATTACTCGATAAAGAATTTCCAGTTTTGTAAGTAAGTCTACACTTTGAGCAATTGTGTATTAGTGTGAAAAAGATTTTAGCCAATATATCTTTAAGATTACCACCAAAATTATATTTGTAACTTGATGCGATTGAACAAATAAAATTTGTAAAATTTGTAACTTTTGTGAATTCATTTCATCATCAAAAAAGCTACAAGAGAGAACCCAAGAGACCAAGAGAATTTTCAGAAATTACATAATCAGACTCAAGATAGGGTTAAAATTTTGTACACTTGCATACATTGCATTATTTTTCTGACAGTTTGGAAGATCAAATATAGCATATATTATTAGTGACAGATCAATCATCCCCTGTTTTGTAATTTGTTTTCCAACCCAAACACAGTGGCGGATCGAAAAAGTTTCCAGCTGCCAATAAATACATTGGTCTGTCAGAAAATCAGTGCATGTTCAACTCAGGCTTCTTTTTGACACCGGATAAATAGCACCAGAATCGTGGGAAACCAGTCATTCCAAACTTAAACGTGCCCACGTCAAGTCATTTTTAATACACACATAAAACTTAATTGAAAATGGATATTTGTGAAGGAGTTACACACACATTCACTTTTCACTGTGGGGCACGCCGGTACAAGAATGGTCCAATCTCATGGACAGAGTTTATGAGAAATTGCTTCAACTAACGTGACAAGTGCACAGTTATTCATGGCGGGGAGGTAAAAAAATTAATTCAAATATCAAAACCAGTCAAATTTAAGAAAATCGTAAAATCATAGGCAAACTAATATCTGCTCAATAAAGCCTATGCCAATTTTTTTTTAAACTTTGCAGAGAGAGATTGAACGCCAGTTTCCAAGGGAAAACGGACGCAAGATCTGGAGTTTCAGACCATTCTTCGTGTATCTCCTCAAGCCTCTTGGTCACATGTGACCAAGAGGGAAGACTACTTCCGATTTCAGATCAAAATCATTGGACTGAAGAAGATTCTGGCTACTATTACGTCCAGGTGACAAGGAAGTGGAATGGCAAACTCAACCATCTTTGCAAAATATCCAAGCGCTTTCCAGTGCCGGAGCAGCTGTCAAGATATATACAAAGGTTAGAATATTTTAATGACTTTGCATGTTAATTTTCTTGGATCAACTCTTCTGTTTTTTTGTTGAGAAAAGGGTGAGAGAGAGATAACCTTCTCTGACCTCAGCGTGTCAAATTTCGTAGAGATTAAGTCGACAGAGACTTAGTCATCACCTCTTTTCTTTTACTATTCCGCCACTCTTGCTTTAACCCTCTTCCTTGAACGTTTACGTATTCAACATGTCTTGCCAAAAAAATTTTAAAGATTATTTTGTTTGTGTTGAGAATGTTTTTGCGGTTCGTCCGCAAATCGGACATTAAATTGTGTAAAAACCGAAGAAGATCTTTTAAATTCTTTGGAAAATATTTCCTTTTTTGCTTAACCCGCTCAGATCAAGAGTGGCGGATTCCCCCTTTGGGAAATTTTTCTCATTCTGGCCTTGATTTTAGGTTAATACTAATATTTATTACAAACATTTGTGTAACATTTTTCAAAAGTATTTTGCAGAATTAGCTGCGCACAGACCATGAAATTAATTTGCCCATTTTGTTTCGCAGGTCTCATTGGCATAGTCGCTCTTCTCGTTATAAAGAGGCGTCGCTTCATGAGGAGTAACTGGCTTCCTCGCATTCGCGAAAATTCAGAAAACATCGAAATTTTCACTATTCGCCAATTTGATGACACACAAGTCTGATGACAAAAGAATGGCAAAGAATGCCTCTCGTATTCTGAGGATTTTTTTTTGTGAGTAAACTTTGACTAGCATGTAGTTATAAAAGTNCCCTATTCGCCAATTTGATGACACACAAGTCTGATGACAAAAGAATGGCAAAGAATGGCTCTCGTATTCTGAGGATTTTTTTTGTGAGTAAACTTTGACTAGCATGTAGTTATAAAAGTTCAATAAATAATAAGAAACAGCATTTAAACATTTGAGATATTAAAAACACTTTCCTGTTTATTAGAAGTAAAAACAAAAGGATTAAACATAAAATTTGGATAAGTTAAAATTCAGACTGTAGTTAAACCTCTGAGTAATAATTTATCTGTAGAAAACTTGAATATCATACATTACAGAGTTATGGGAACAAAGCTGTAGTTTTATATTATCAAAGCAAAAACATTAAATGAATGATCAGTGTTTTATATTTAAATTTATGCAAAGTTAATATTTTTTACAAATTTATTAGTTTGAACTTGAGAATAACTTTAGCTATAAAGGTGTGAATACAAAATACGCTGTAAATTATTCAAAGTCAAGATTAGAACTGAACTAAATTATTAATAGTGTTTGGAATTTTGTATTTAAACCCATATTAGTTTTATTAATAACTTATTCCTAAAAACACAAATATTGTAAGTTGTATATAAATGCAAAAGTGCAGTTTTATTTTATTTCCTCGATCTTTTATTCAATGTTAAAACTTTTAACTTCTGGTTTTTAAATTAAATATTAATAATCACTACTTTCTTATTCAAACAAAAAAAAATCAAAACTTTTTATAATCATAGACTTATAAATACAAAAACATTTATTTAACTGAACAAAGAATTAAGAGTTGTTGATTAATTTTGTAGTCAAGTGTCTGTAGGGGTTTGCAATAAGTCAACATAAACTAGACCAAAAAAAGTTTTTACAAATAAACAAGTTGAACAGAGGGTTACTCTGATTTGTAATATAACTCCGGGTGTTTTTCTTTGTAGTGGTTTTCTCTAAAATTCACACGGCTGCTATAGCTACGCGTAGTTTTGCATCCTGATACTCTACAATAATATGGCCCTCCTTGAAATGGCTGTTCCCAGTGTTCATCAGGCATTTTTTTTACGTTTGCTTTACCCTTAATTGCTAGCTGGTTAACCCTGGGTCTAAACTGTTGCCCTGCATGTCTAAACTGTTGCCTCGAAGGTATAAACTGTGGCCTAGGTCTAAATTGGGGTCGAAGTACCTGTCCATGAGCATTATAGCCTGGCGGCATGAAAGGAAGAGGAGGGAAGGATGGCAAATTAAAACGTACCTGGCACTGTTGTAAGATTTGTTGAACTGCTACTGTCGGTATCAAGTATTGCATTGGATCCGGACCTGTACTAAATTGAGCCCTACCCCCAGAATAGCCCATTGGAACGTAACCTTGATGTTGGGTATAACTTGTGTGAACAGGTAGAACCATGTCTGGTCCAGCCCAATTATTCATAACAGGTTGAACCACATCAGGTCCAACACTGTTTGATTTACAAGGTTCAACCACATTAGGTTTAACCATATTTAATGTATTTGGTGCAACCACATTAGGTTTAACCATATTTAATGTATTTGGTGCAACCACATTAGGTTTAACCATATTTGATTTCTTAGGTTTAACCACATTAGGTTCAACCATTTCTACTCTAGAATTACGAGTAGAGGATCCAGGTTGAGGTGGAATGACGGAATCCTTCTTCTGGAATAGGGTTAGGTCGGGGAGGTCTGAAAGTCTTGACGTTGGTTTCCTTTGGTCGAACGTGTACTGGTACTGTTTGGCTGGCCTTTCCTTGGCAAGTCTTTTCAAGATGGGTCTGGTATTTTTTCCCAATGCAAACTCCTTTCGTTTGCATTCCCGGTTGTACTTGGCTACTTTGTCAGGAGCATGCATATCCGTAGCCTTTGTATGGGCCAACCTGTATAATAACAAAAAATTTTCAACACAACATTAAATAATGTTCGGCTAATTAGAAAAAACTTTTTAACTTTACACTTTTATAATTTTGAAGTAATTATAGTACACTTACACCCTTTCCCAGGGATGGATGTAGACCAATTCGCCTTTTTTGTTGTAGTAATGATCTACAATGTCATCGACCCCGCACTCTATCATGCTGTCAAACAATGCCACCTGTTTAGTTGACTTGACTTGGTCGACAGGGTGCTTCAGGTCACCCGTGGCTCGTTTAAACAAGCCCTACAAAAATTGATTTGATTAGTAAAATGAAAGATTGCTAGACACGTAGAACTTTGAATTAGTAATTAATGCAAGTAATAACCAATTATTGATTTTATTAATTTTATTATTGACTAACCGTCCCATGGCGCGGCCTTGCATTATCTGGGTCATCCTCCAACTCATCGTCACTCTCGTCCTCTGACGAATGACCCTGCCATTGGCCTTCCCCCTCCTCTGCCTCTTTCTCACCCACCTGGAAGATTAAAATCATTAAAATTATAGCATATTTTAAGAAATTTATTGCAATTGGTTTATTGCATAGATTTTAATTGATTTTTTCCACTGACACAGTTTCTAATTAACACAAATAATAAAAATAATCCAACTTCTTATTTCTGGCCAACGTCTAATCTTCCTAACCTTCCAGGTCCACGTCTGACCTTCTTACCTACTTTTGACATTTCTGAACCATTCCTAAGCTAATTGGCCAACTTATGACCTCTTTGACCGGTATCTGACCTTTTCTGCCTATTTCTGACATTACTAACATACTTCTGACATTTATTGAGTCTGGGTTAAATGATTCTCCTCATCCTAATGTATACCAGTTCAAATATTCAATAATATGTATTCGACTCACCTCCTCAGCCTGATCATCTAATAATCCCTCCTCAGCTCCTCTGTCCAAGTTCATGTCACATTCCCTGCTGACCCCAACCGTTTCCTCATGTAAATTTGCCTGATTGTCTTCATCCTCGTCGCTCTCGGACATCTGAATTATCCGGCGATAATTTTTCACCCCATCAACTACTGAAATTCAATAAATTGTTAGCTTGATAACCAGTAAATTCAAATTGGCATTAAAAATATCTGTTTACAACATAAATTATCATATCACAACACAAGAAAGAAAATCTTACTAACCTCCCGCGTGATTCGATCCCGCACTATTCTTCCTCTTCGATGGCTCAACTCTCTTCTTGATTGGAGACATTCCAGATGAGTTTAAAAACGATTAAGTAAAATGAATTAAAATATTTGGAATTAAACACAAACAATCCAGTGCCTTGAAATGAAATGGCTTCTCCTTCAACGGACCCTTCACCTCGCCGTCTTCAAGTACCCATCCACGAGGTCTAAAAACTACCTCAAGTCTACCCAAACCCGCGTCAATTTAAAATAACCCTTCTCCACCGCCACCTCGCATCCACATCCACCAACACAGTCCCAACCCTCCCCACAGAGTGGCGCTTTCATCCTATCCTTTCCCAACCACAGCTGAAAGGTCCGGATAATATCCAGAGAACTTCTCCAGAACCGCCGCCATGTCTCCAGCCACTCCAGAAATCAAAACTAGCTACCAACACACACTAGCTCAGGCATTGAAACCCATTAAACTTAAGAATGGAAGTTTTTACTACATTGACAGCTGTAGTACTCTCAACTTTATTACTTTTGTCATCAATCAAGTCATTTTCCTTCTCAGTACTTTTTAAATTTTTTCACTTGGATCTATTTTAGATTTTTGAATTTTGAAATTGTACGCAATCGCAAATACGTGAGTTCTTTATTTGCAATTAATTCAAAACTTATATTGTGGATTAGCAAATTCTCAACGATTCCTCCAGTAATGTCTTCAAGGGCGTTGTCAGGGGTGCCACCTTCAATACGCTCGTAATTCCCATGCAATTTTGCATATGCTTTTTCAACAATCGCAGGCCAGAATTCAACATCTCTAGCAAATTTTGCTATGGCAACATGAAAACCATCCTTCCAGAAATTCCCCATGGGCAGTCGATCATCCACGACTATATCCAAAAATTTACCTTTGATCCAGAGTCTGTAGAAATATTTAGTTAGCTCAAAAGGTCCAGTTGAATTTATTTATTAATACATGACGTGATAAATTCCTAATTCCTGATCTTCAAGATTATCATCAGGAATTAAAAATTTGGTCAACGATTGATTATTTGTTAGTGCTCCCAGAACTGATATGAATTCATAACATTCCTTGATTTACATCGTTTCTACAATACATTGCACCCGTTTGCTCATCTTTTTGTCCAAATCCAGCATTTTGATAATGTTGAGACTCCTATTGTATAAATTATTAGTCTTAATTAATATTTTAATCATAATGAATTTCACCATACCCTTGGTCTATTCCAAACAAGTTTTCCATCCCAGTTGGTTAATTGCTTTTGTTTTTTGTAGGATTCATCGACTGCAAGAAGTACACTTCCAATTAAATCATTATTTCCATCAGGCTCAAATTCAGGGTCTTTGAATGGCTCTCCGGATTTTTTACACTCAGCTTTCAACTCCTTGTAAATTTGTACCTCCTTTCCTCCAAGAGTTTTGACTGGAAAGTCTTCACGCCTTTCTCAGATCTGCATATAAATAGACGATGTAGTCAACTTCATTGAAAACTAAACTAAATTTTATTCCTGCCTTACGTACGTAGTAAATAGTTCGATTTCCTTCCTTGTAAGGCATTGCAGCAGTTGGAAATAAACTCAAAATGAAAGTATTGAGACATTGATTTTATAAACCAAGTTGATAAGTAAATCAAACCGGAAATAATAATTCCTCGTTTTAATATTTTTCTTTGATTGAAGATTGAACCCTAACCCAGAGTATCTAAGTTTCTAAGGTCGGTGATGCAAGAGGCAACCTTAATGTGATTAAGAGTAGTCCGACATCAAGGCTTTGTGGTGTGGGAATGTTGTAATCAAAATACATGCAAAAATACAATCGTACTAACCCAATCTTCCAATTTTTGTAGTCATCTGGCTTGGAAAGTATGAGATTATAATTACGGCAATGAAAATAAAATCTATGTAAAAATAGACTATGATTTATGATCAGGTTTGAATTTGTACTATTTTGATTTGCATTGTTTGTTGAGACAGAAATCTTGCTTAGCCTTATCTGATTTAAAAGTAGTGCAAGAAACCAGAGTGTGAAAGGGCACAGCGAAACTAGTTTAAGTTCAAGTGCAAGTACAACAGGAATAGCAAAAGAAATGCCCATAATGGTTCAATTTAATTTGACAGGAAAGTTTTTGAATGAAATGCTAAATACAGAAATTGTAACTCAAGATTTAATTTGGTCAATTAAAAATTCAACTAAAGGTGGATTCTGCAGTCGTGACAAATATTTGCATTGTGATCTATTAGTGGAAAAATGAAATTGAAACAAAAAAAAAAAACCAAAAAAAATCAAAATGAATATTAAACACGTTAAAATGCAAATCATTGTAATTTTTTTGTAATTTAGGCCAGGAACAGTCTAGCGCTAGTAAGAGTCGTTCCTTATAAAACTCAAGTGTTGTCATGCATGATTTCGCAGTTTATTAATTGCATCCTTGGTCTGCGCATACATATACTAGAATTGCAACAACTTTAATACAAAACCAATCACAATGAACTAATTTGAGCTCAAGTTTTTTAATTCTGAATCATGAGACACCACTGCTACGACAAAGGCAAATTGTACAGTGTTCGTTCGATTAATATGTTGTCTAATAAATGAAGAGGTTGTGACTGGTAAAATCATTCATCAGAACTCTGATTTACTCCTAATTTCAGAAGAATTTAAAAGTTGGCAAAAATGTCCAAGCGATCTTCAGACATTCGAAGTACTGGACCTTGGTTATCACTGATTGGACCTCCACTTCTGAAGATAGACGGGTCTTTAAAAGTGTCTTTTATCGATCCAACAGATGTCAGCACTAAAAGCCTAATTTTGATGCAGATCTGTAGACAATGAACTGGAATCACTAACTCAATGGGAACAAAGTTTAGTAGAAGGAAATCCAACTTATCCTTTGAATAAGGCAAGACTAGGAATTCAACCTATTGAACCTGTTGCATCTACGACCCAATACCCGATATCAAAATACCCGAACACGATAATGACCGACTGTTCAAGTGACCGCCCGACTAGAGGATTTCGAATACCCGCCCGGTCCATGACCGACAATCAAACTTGACCGCCCAGTCCAATCCCAGTTGGACATGGGCGGACAACTGTCTGATCTGGTACCCGACTGTCTGACTCAGTTTTGGTTCAAATTTCCTTGTTTCACTCAAAAAAATTGGGAAAAAGTAAGATTTGTCGGTCATTTTTGATCAATTTAAAAACCCTAACACGACTCCAAAAATACCCGCCCGAACCCAACCCGAGAATTTTTGCGTTTTCAAATACCCGCCCTGTCCGAGACCGACAATCAAACTTGACCGCACGGTCCATGATCAGTCGGACATGGGCGGACAACCGGGTACCCGATTCAGCCGGGTGTCCGACTCAGCTCTACTTCTGACGTAAAATAAACAAAAATCATTTTTTAAGGCAGTAAGCGGTTAATTAAAAATATATTTGGGAACGACTGTCAAGTATTGTGCGATGGAACACAGGCAAACCGCAAGGCCAACCGGTCTCGCCCGTTGGTTATCCAATATCTTTGTGGTGGTTGTCTTCAATTAATGAAAGATCCGACTTATTAATTTATTATTTTTATTATTATTAATTTAATTTCATCAGCTCAGTATTTGTAAACTTTAAACTAATAAACTAATACACTAAACTAGTACAATGAAGTATTTAATGCTACTGGTTTGCGTCGTGTTGGCCACTATGGTTATCATGGGAGAAAATACTGCAGGTTCACTCTAATAATCTTGTTTTGTATAGCTGTTAAGAGAATTCTAATTATTTAATTTTTAATCGTATTTGTAGGATGTGATCCAGACGCCTGCCTCTCGGATTGCAGTCCCCGTCGGGGAATGTGTAGTTTTCACGGATGCACCTGTGCTAGTGCTAGTGGCTTCATTGCAATTTAGAAATGAAAAATGGTTTCTTTTGCTAAATTCAAATCGTATACCTACTTTGACACTTGTCTTAGCATCATTTGAATGTCATTAGCTAATAAATAAGCAATGTTGAAAACCTCTGTTTGAGTCTTACAATAATACTTTATAAAATTATTATAAAAAAGAAAAATTTATAGTCATTGTTAATTTATATTCTGCGCAATTTCATAAGCTGGAGGAAGAAGATTCGGAAGATAAACATTTCATAAGTTCATACTTTTGAATATTAAGAACTTCATAGAATTTTGAAAAATTGGTTAAGACATATTTTTGTGTAGTCAGAAAACCTTCTCTATAGATAATAAAATTTTATATTTTTAAGCTTTGGCTGACGGAGGACCATACCAAGAGGCTCAAATAAACTTTTGACTGACAGGTAATTGTGGAGCCTTAGATTTTTTTATATTAATATAATATTTTTGCAATACTTAACTATGTCTTCATGGAGTGGTTGGTTTGGTAATTTTCACAATTGTTCATGGATCCACAAAGGATTAAATGCGATAGCCGCGGTTATACGCGGCTAAGTACACTTACTTACTACATGCAGTCGAGTAGACAATGCGTTGACGCCATGGTCAATTTGGAACTTTGCTCGTTGCTTTTGCTCCAATATCTTTGGGTTTGTTGTATTCTATTTGTGTTGTGAAAAATCCGTCTGCAATAAGAATCTGACATGTCCACACTTCGGGAATGTACAATTCGGAAGTGTAAATTCCTGCATATAAATTCAAGATTCTGTGGGGATATCATCCAATATCTCGTTTTTGAATGAATACCCAGTGTTAACTATAATTTTACGATATACAAATATTCTTTAATTTTTTAGAACTGGATTCATTTTACGTTTTCTCTTATGATACGCTAGAAAAAAAGAATTCTGTGGATCTCACAGATTCTTAGTATTCAGTATGATGTTGAGACGTAAAAAATAAGAACCACGTCTTCGGCAGATAACAGATGAATGGGGAAATACGAAATAAATTCAATTCAATGAACTCTGATATGGTAGCTATTTAGTTGCTTTAAATTTTACATATTAACTTAATATTCACTGTGCGCTTTTCTACTAAGTGATCATTAACACCATTCATTAATGAGGTCATCTCATTACTTAGATTAGGACATTCACACCAAGAATTAATAGTTTATACACTCACATTCTAGTAATATTCTTGTTCAATACATAAGAAGAAAAACTAGGCATAAACACACTAGTTCATCATATACAAGTGACGAATAAAAAGTCTGATCTTTTCAAACTATAAAACATTCGACTTAGTGTCCGCGCGGAGGAGTCTGTGAAGTCAGAGGTATTTGCGCAAGCGCAGATGAGCATGGCGGGACTGGTCTTTAAATGAATGTATCCTTCCCAAATCTAGACAAGTCTTACGTTAATCGCATTCGTATAATAAATTAAAATCACTAAAAATGGTCGTAACATGAAATCTTTTTAGCGGAATATATTTTGAATCATTTAATAGAAACCAAAGAGCTGCAGAAATATGGACTATGTTTCTATTTCATAAATGACAATCATGCGGTTGACTAGTGAATAGTATACTTTAATTAGCCGTGTCATATGTATCTACAAGCACAAATTTAATCATTAGTAAACTTGATGTTAATAACACAATGAAGTTTGTATAGCTTCAACAGAAACCTATAGGTGATGGGGGGAAGTGGGGATAGTCTTATTTTACTTTTCAATTTTGTGTCACAAGAAGTATTGCAATTTGCAAAAAACGTCATGTGGTCTTAAGCTCCAACAATTTCCACTATAAGTTTAATTTTTTTGTAACCCAGTGTAGTCTCTATTTGTTAGTTAAGTAATCAATTTTTTGATTAAACTAATTAAATCCAAGCAGACATAAAATGCGTTACCCACTTGGAATCATAATTCAACATTTACTTTATATTATAAAAATATGAAAACTAAAAATTTAGTAAGTTTTTATATCTGATCAATGGTTTAGACTTCCCCTGTTGTTTTAGCAAAATTCTTCTTGTTCAAGTTGTGCTAATAGTTGGGCAATTACATTGCTTTGGATCTAAACGTAAACTAAACTAACTCGACCAATTTTATTTTATACTGACTTGCATAATTAAACCGATGATTTTAGTATGGAAAATTCTTCCATGATACATGATCGATGGTGCTGCAGTTTTCTAGTATGACCATCATGTGATTAGGTTCGAATAAGATAGCCAAAGGATCTATTGCTTGAGAAGAAACATAATTGAGATAGACACAGAAGCCTAAATAGTATGCGTTGCCACTGTGGAAATTATTATTGTGGTTAATTATTGATGTTATGTATGATGCGACGACCTTGTTGATAAGACGATCCACTGATCAGGCGACTCGTTAATGAATAGAATGTAATGAGTCAATATATTCGTCGAAGTGAAAACTTCACAAGTAACGCTACACTCTTGCATTTCAATTTATATTTTTTAATTAAATTTTAGAAAAAATTAATTAAATTTTAATTACGTTTTTCACCTCTCTTCATTATCTTCAGTCAACTACTAATCTAAACTTAAATTTGGAGACACACAATGAAGTCTTTTATGTTCGTTGTTGCTCTGACTTTGGTTGCCCTGGTCCTCATGGATGAAATTATCAAATCTGCAGGTAAGTCATGTCAACTATGTATACATCTTGTTTTCTATTTCTGTTGAAAAATGCTAATCAAATGTTTAAGTTCTGAAGGATTCACATTCGGACCACAGTGTGGTGGCCAAGACTGCAACACCTTTCCCAATCAAGGTTTCTGTGGTGTCCGTGGATGTTCATGTGCTGATCAATTTTGGTTTTACTTCTTATATTATCATTTAAATGTCACTCTTTTAATGAAACAGACATTTTAAAAACTTTAGACTGTCTCTTCATGGTATGGAATAATTTAAATATTGATCAGTTATTGAATTGTTTGGGAAAAAGCATGCTGCTTTCTTTTCTTCACTATGAACTCTATAAAGTGGCCACAAAGGTATCACCTTTGGTATTATTTTTTCGTGTTCATAGAGATTAATTTTCTTTCTAAAAGTGCTCGTGTTGTAGTAAATATCGTTATAGAAATTTATCAGTGAATACAACGAAGGCCAGTTTCCTGGAATATAACACAATAGTTGACTACTTTAACGGTAAAAATGAACATTTCTTCATTACTAACATCATCATTGTTTTGAGTATTTTCTGCTTACATTTACTATAATTAACTTTTAACTTATTTAAAATCTTATGTTTTCTGGACTGACAATAAAATGAGTATATATTTGTAATCCAAAATTCTATCAAGTAGTTAAATCAATTAATTTATAATTAATCATCAAGTTCATCAAGTATTTTACTATTGGAATTGAAACTCAATCACATTTATTTTGGACTAACTGATGGAGGCGAAACCAATGTTTTGGTGTACTATATTTTTTGCGTCAATGGATTTGTAGAATTTTAAAACGACCATCAGGAGTTTGGGTTTGAATATGATAGCCAATGGCAAAGGAGATAGCGCTTGTGAAAAAATTTAGTTGAGATGGACAGCCGAGTCTAATAATTATGCGTTTACACTCTGTGTAAATTAGTATTGTGGTATATATATGAAGGTTTGACCTTACATTAATACGTCGACATGTTAGTGAGGGCGCCTTGCCATTTAATAGACGTTAATGAGGCGGACTATGTGTTAATGTCTCGCATATAAAAAGAAAAGCTTAAAGTAAAAGCCCAGTAAAATATATTCGCGCAAGTAAACAGTTAACAAGTAAATTATTCAGTAATTTATTTTAGTAATTTTGTAATTTTTTAGTTAAATTTTAAAATCTATAAGTTAATATATACTATATCCTATACTATAAGTATAATGTTCGTTGTTGTTTGACCTTGGTCACCCGGGTCATCATGGCAAAATTTATTCAATTTCATTTTATTTTTGTTGGTAAAAAATGAACCTATTTTTAAGCTAAGTCAGAAGCGAAAGTTTATTTAATTTGAGTATAGGTTAAAAACACCAATTAATATTTTAATTCTTGATCGGAAAAACGTTTTTTTCTTAGCCCTTAATTTTTGCCTGGATGTTTTGCATTAAATACCTTGGTCACCCGGGTCATCATGGCAAAATTTATTCAATTTCATTTTATTTTTGTTGGTAAAAAATGAACCTATTTTTAAGCTAAGTCAGAAGCGAAAGAATGAGAACTTAGAGAACTTAAAGTCGTTTTCTCACTTTTTGATTACGCTTGCTCTCCACTTTGCCCTACAAATAAGACAGCACATTCTGTCTTACCATCATCACAAGTCTGGGCAATGCTTGAGGCTTTTTCCATCTCGATTGCTAGATTCACTGGTTACAAAGATATTTGAACCCAAAGTGTGACTGTTATTTCTGGGACACCCCATACGTCTTCCGGTGAAACTGTAACTTCTTCTAAGAGAGGTTTAATTAAGCGAACTCAAATAAATAAATACACTTGGCAGAAAATACTAAAACTAAAACTTTATTTAATTTGAGTATAGGTTAAAAACACCAATTAATATTTTAATTCTTGATCGGAAAAACGTTTTTTTCTTAGCCCTTAATTTTTGCCTGGATGTTTTGCATTAAATTTGGCCAAATTCCGCCAATTGCTCCGCTCGACCTGAAGGAAAAAACACAAAGGTAATTAAATCCCGTTTTTATTAGTTATTTTTCGAATAATAACATGAATGCAAAGAACCTACGAACAACGCAATCTGGATCCTCTGGACAAGTGATATCGTCTGGTGAAGTACACAAATTGTATGACTCCACATGCACTGCAATGCAAAGTAAAGCCAATCCAATCAACCAAGTAACCACTTCATTACTATGACTTTAGAAAAAGTGTCAATATGGAACAGAGTTAAAAAAACTGGTGTGTTGTTTGAAATTAAAATAATGGGTTTTATAGTCCACTTGAATGAATGATTAAGAAACCACAAATTGGATCTTGTGTCAAGGGCGCTTCATCATCAAAGGACTGTTGCTCATAGTTTTATTCTGCTGTGGTTATTTTCTTCAAAATCAACAACACTCAGCAAATGACATTCATATCTTTTGGGTCAGCACAGAAAAAAATCACAGTGGTTGAGGTTGATACAATAATTCACTAGATTTCATAAACAAACATCTGGTCAAATTTTAAAATTTCATTAATTTAAACAATTTTCTTATCTGCCCCTTGAACATTAACAAATTCCGCCAATCTAGAATGTTCAATTAATTTGAGAGATTCAAGGAAAGAATTGGATCAGGCTTGCAAAATGAAGTAGAATCGAAGGAATTGAGGGACCATGTACGTAAACTAATAAACGAAATAGAATCTTTAAAATTGAGTTTAACCCAGGTTGAGCAAATTTTCAGTGCGTGTACGAATTTTGTGTTTTCTCTAATAAAAATGCAATCTGGAGAAGTAGTCTGTCTTCTATTTTGAAAGCAACGCAAAATATTGAATCGAGGCAAGACTCTCCACAAACTTGTACTACAGAAATTGTCGAAACAAAATTAGTTCATTGGGTGAAATATCCGTTCAAAAATCAGTCCCACAGGGTGAAATTTGGAAAATATAATCAGCCCTATTATATAAAGTCCGAAACCAGACAGAACTAAAATTGTCAATCTATCCTTACGTTAATCAAAGTAAGAAACTCAACGATTTTCTAGTAGAAATGATAATCCAATTAATTTCCTTTTTTATAACGACTCCACAATTTTTAATACCTGATGGAATTTTGAACTGAACCTTTCTCGATGTCCCGACTATTAGATGTTCGATTTCTATTTTCAATGGTTCAAGTGTAAGAGTGTACGGATTTTTATTTTTGTTCTGTAGTCTTCGTTTCAATTTTGGCAGGTCTGGAGCTTTAGCCGTAACCCAGGAAATGATTTTGAACTGAAGGTATTGGATCAGTTGACTGTTAAATTTTACCTTTATATTCTTTCATTTTAAATTAAATCATATTTATAGCTCAAAATTTCGATTAAATTATAGCGCAAAAATTCAAAGTAGTCCAAAGGATTGTTTAGAAGTTTTACTGATGAAGAGGACCAATAATGGGGTTTATAACATTTACCCAGGGTAATCACGTGAAGGTAAAGTTGTATACAAGGTTCGCCTGGGGCCATAATCTGAAAGGATAGCAACAATCCCATTTAGCATATTTCAGAATACTGACTCTGGACAGGTCTATGTGGTTTTTCACACACTGATTTTTTTTACTTTTTTAAAGGTTTATTGTGACATTGGACTGGAAAAGTAGAAAATCCACAGTGACTTAATCCAAAGAGAAGAATAAAAAAAATGCATGATGTATCTTGTCAAGTCACAGTGAAAGAACTGGACAGTTCGGTGATTTTTTATTTTTCTATTTTGATTGGGTCAACGAGAATTTTCTCCTTTTATAAGAAATTAATTTAATTCTCTTAATTAATGACAAATTTTGTTATAAAATTGCCAATATTCATGCTAACAGTCAGACTCACACAAATTAGCCGGTGTCTTTTTTTACAGTGAATGCAATTACAAGTTTTCACTATTTTTCGTAAAGAATTCGATAAAATTTTTAAAACACAATTTTTTCCATCTCCTTGACCTTGAATGGCCGTTTGCTTGTGGGGGAAAGTGCCATAATAGGGTTAATTTTATATAAAAATTATTTTGGCAATGCATATCGAATATTTTTTTGATAAAAGATAGTTATTATTTTCTTAATTTTTTTTTATCCGAGGCTAAGTTTTTGAGTTATCAGGCATAACGGGGGGAATCAATTTGAAGCGGGTAAAAATGGGTAAACGAGTAAACCGCTAAAGTTTTTAACTGTTTATCTCTTTACTAGGAGTCATCTTGAAGGACACAAAATGATGCCACGGTAAACAGGTAAAAGAGGGAGCGACAAAACCAAGTACTTGGAATTTAATTCGTATATATTTATTATACTATGCCCCGGAAAAGTTAGAAAAAGCACTATCCAAAAATAATATTCGCAAATGCAAGATGTAATTTACTGTAGGTTCGTATTTGGATATTGGTCTCTTGCATAATTTTCAATATTTTATGTCCAACATTTGATCCTGACATGTTGGAATTGGACAGTAAGGAAGATTTTGGCAACGATCTAAACGTACTAACTGGAGATATAAGAGAGGAGAACTTTTCAATTAGATAAACAGACTATAAATAAGTTGGACAAATAATTTTAATTTATTCATGAAACCAAGAATAAAAAATCATAAATTCGTTCACTTTTGAAACAGTTTACTTACTTCAGCTTAAATCCTTCAAGAAAGTCCAATAAAATTCAGGAGCTGACGGTTTCTGAAATAGTTAAACTAATAACCTTAGTACCACTGGTTAATTATGAATTTAGAACAGAAACTTACGTCAAACGCTTTATCAAAACGGAATCCCTGCAATATTGCAGACCAGATTACTCTTGCTCTTCCGTCCATTTGTGACGATCTGCTGTCGGTTTTCTAGTCGCTCCTTTTTTTGAATTGTTGTGCATTGCTAAATATTTTTGAAAATTAAAGGTCAAAATTAGTTTGTGAGGAAGCCTTACATCAATTACTGAAGCTTTCTTATTTCACTTACCGATTTTATACTTCCTCGAGCGTAATGTTTTTAATTATTGATGACTTGATAACAAAAATACGAATAAGTAAAGTAGAACTTCCGAATTTGATTTTAGTTCTGAAATAGTCGCGCGTTCTTTACTCGTTTACTGAGAAAATACTAAGGGTCTGAGCAAGTGCTCGAGTAAAGAACAAGTAAACAAAGACGGACAGCCAATCAGGAAGCGGGAATATTGCGTCTTGCCTTACCGACGAGTAAAGCTTGGCTTGTTTACTCGTTTTTACCGAAAATTACTCGTTTACGGCTTTACCCACTGCCAAACTGAATACCCCGAATGTGATTTTGAGGTAGGGGGTAAATGTATACCGAGGTTTAACTTTTTTCACTATTTGACTTTAATTTGGTTGACAGGGAAATGTTCCTCGTGATTAATTGAAAAATAATTATTTCAATTCGAAATTTCGTTATCGTGGCAATTTGATTTGAGGCTATTATTAGCCTATTATAGCCTACTATTGTAGACTTATATTACATCAAATGAACCATCATTTGACCAGAAAAGGAGCCAGGGGCCAAAACGCTCAAATCTGAGGAGGTTTGCGATTTGGTCAAAAATTGCGACCTGTAGAGGGCAAACGGACAGACAGACGTAAAGAGAACATAAGCTTGGCTTTGCCAGCTAAAAATCTATGAATTCGTGTGGAGAAGTTCTAATTGTAAGAAAATGCATGATATGCCAATAAAAATCGAAAGTACAGTGAGTGGTATTCTGACCAGACTCATTTTTAATTTACGTGATTGAAGTGGTGGTTCTGGTAAATTGAATAAAACAGGGGCTAATTTTTGGTTTTCAGCCAAAGCGTCAATTTCTGCATAGTGCATCATCCTAATTGCTAGTCTAGTCCAATCTTGATAAATTTCCTCCCATTTGTTATAAATCCCAGACACCTGCAGGGATTGAGATGTTGGGTGAATCAATTCGTAGAGATAATTTCTTGACGCAATGGCTACTTCAAACGTTGGAAGTTCAGGAATTATCCCCATGTCCAAAATTAATTTGTCATCTTGGAAATGACTCCTCATAAGTTCTTGGAATGTTAGCCACATGCCACCTTCAATCAATGCAAAGTTTCTGGACAAATATGCAGCACTACCGTTAGAACTTAAAATACGCTGACCAGTTGACAAATCAATTTTAAATTTTCTTAACAGCTCTATATCAACCAAATACTTTTGAGACAGATGAATAATTCTAGGCAAAATGTTTGAACATGATTTGCAGTCTGACTGCTTAAACCGATAGTTAACTTCGGGCTTCTCTTCCATCGATGCATTGGTGCTAAATTAATTGATTTTTGAGAAACTGACTATGGTGTAGTCAGGCCAAATGGCTAATTCATCCATTGTTGTTGGATATGGAGGACTCACTGGTTTAGTCATGAGGGAAGAGAGAATTCCACTGTAGCCATTAGAAATCACAATTGCACTCAAAATCCAAAGACCAAAAATAATTTTTCCTTTTGTATTTATAGTTGAATGTAGTGGAATTCCTTGACCCAGAATTGTTCCAATAAATGTAATAAGATTTCGAAATAAATCGTGATATTTAACAGGTCGTTTAGAACCAACAAAAAAATAAACAAAAGCTGACCAAGCACAAGAAAATCAAACAGAAGAGCCAAGTTAAAGAATCCATTGCAGAAAACAATGCTTGAATGTTTGTTTCCAAAATAAATTTTTGATGCAAAACAATTAGCAAATGCATATGGTTTAGCTGTACTCTCAAGATTTCCAAAATTTGTACTTCACTAATGAGATCGGTTTTCAAATTAAGTACTACGAAAAATCCATTTGATGGGTACTCCTAGGCTCTGTTTAGTTCAAAGAATTCAAATGATAAATTGTGGGTTTGGGCTATTTGTAGAACCTCACAAACTTTTGAAGTCTCGCTCAAGCCAGGATTCAAATAAATTCCTTGGTTACGGATATCGAGAAATGGCTGGCAAATCCGTATTTCCTTCTCATTGGTAATGTAATTGGACATGAAGTTGTCGACTTGAAGTGGACTCAAATGTCTATTCTTATGGGATGCAAACCAGAATTTTGTCAATCCATTTATCCCGTCCATTTGTAAATCTTGTGGAAGTGGCAATAGTTCAAAAACTTGTCGTTGACAATAGAAACAAATGTAATTTATTGAGTTGGAATTAACTACTACTTCAAAGGTTGGTTGTCGAAGTACACTGTTGAGTGCAATGTGTTGAATCAAGTCTTGCCTTGTAGACATCTCCGTTTGTTGTGACTCAATAATTACCATATCAAAATTATTTGCATTGATGTCAGATGATTTTCGGATTATGTCGGAACGAGTTTTCCATAAAGGCAACAACAAAATTTGGACTCTGCATTTGACAAACTTTGTTGTTATTGACATTTCTTTATGGATCAGGCTGAATAAACTTCCATTCACATGCCAAGATATGGTGATTGGCCCATTCTCAATTCCCTTCGATGCCACGTGCCTATTTAAACGTTCATCCTTGCCAAAATTGTTGTATTGTGAATTTGACTAACAACTGACTAAAGTTGTCGCGCAATTGTTTACGGTCTCATAAAAATTTTTCACTTGAAGAGAAAAGTCTCGAGTTGTGAAAACAATGTGGTTCAGTGCCAGAATAGTTAGTATCACATATTGTGACTGCATTTCTCTATTTTAAAACTTAAAATTTTTGAGCTAATTGTCTGAACTAAATAACAAGTTTATGAGAGTTGTGTGATTAAGCAGCATCCGATGGCTTCACAATTTCACGGTTCATTTTATAGTTAATCCTAACGGATAAAAATTGGTTTTACATAACCGCACTGGGTCTCAAAATTTGTTTAGTATTACTATGCATTTAGATTTCCTCATTAAATATATTTTCTTCTTTGGCGTTTACTTTCCATGTTTAGTGAAGGAAAACGTTGGCTTGGTTGAACTTTATTTGCTCAATTTTACTCTGTTCATCAAACATACGATCACGTTTGATTTTGTCAAGCTAGTTGGTATAGCGCCTGATAATAAGGAATAAAAAATGCTGCAAGACACTGGAATATTTATTTTGCAATTATTGTCTTTGCACGTGCAGTTTGAAATGTAATATTCAACCTCAACCACTCAAACTCGATGCACAAGTACCTGTCAATGCAAACTAGCGTAAACTTTTAATTCATAAGATCAGTTGAAAATAATTACTGATTATGATGAGACTCTTCATAAAATTTCGTATTTCTGTGATGTAGTCCTCACACCATGCCTAGAAATCAAAGGCTATAAGCCAGTCCAACCGCAAATCCTAGACATCCTAAACATCGTAAAGTCCTAACCTAGCGGATATACAGGTGTGCAAAACAATGGAAAACAGTCAAACGATGATCAGTTTTCGCTCTCATTCACCAGTTCTCTTAATTTTATTACGTACAGCACTTCCTCTGTTATAGCACACAAACAAATTATAGAATAGAATAAAATAGAATAAGGTATATTTCTGTGTCAAAGTCATAAAATATAATAATTTCAAAATTATATAATTTTTTTTTCATAACTGAACACACTGTCCTACTTGTATACTTTTACCTAAATGTTGTTTTGTCCACTTTGCAAAACTACGAGATTGAATTACTTCTTTCCCCGAATTAAGAAATTTATTACTACACTTTTTTACAGTGTGTATAATGTAGTGATTAGCCTTCAGCTTATTCCAAATCTAATTCTCAAAATCAACTTAACCTGAGGTACAGTTTTTAACATTTTTTCCAAATTTTGAGCGAAATGTTAAATTCTCAATTTTAAACGTTCCGCTGCCACTTGGTGCACAATCACATTCTCGAATTTGGACAGGAATCAAAACCCAAGCAGTTTAAACAAGCAAAATAGCAGCAGCCAGGAAAATATGAAATGTTCATTTTTATTGCAAAAGTTGAAACCGTAGTAAAGTTTTCCTGGTAACTTAATGGTAAATTTGTAAATTGCTATTTGTTTATACACCCATTTTTGCTTTTAACTCGAGACCCCTGAAATACATCAATAAATTCATTACAGACGTTACAATTATTTTATCCATTGTAGCCAAAAATGATCCTGGTGTTGATGAACCAAAAAATCCAACAGTGTAGAAGAAAAGACAACATGCATTTGCCAAAGATTTATTCATGCTTTTGCTAAATTGACTGGGACCATCAGCATTTTGACGAAGAAGAGATTCAGGGAACAATTTTGAAGAATCAGTTATTTTAGACAATTGTTGAAGTACAAATTTACTTGAAATTAGCAACCCAATAATCCCGCGTCCAAAAATAAGAGCTCCTACGTAACCAATTACTTTAAATAAAATCATCGCCGTAACAATTGTTCCTACAATTGCGAAACATCTAAAGGTAAACAAAATTGGCAGAACTGTTGCAACAATGTTTTGAAAATATAAATAAATCAGCTGATGTCCTTTATAAAGGATAGCCATTTGTAATTTATTCCGATGACGGCGCCCACTACTGTTTCCCTCCCTTAAAATAGAAATTAGGTAAAGGCTGATATAAAAATACCTTGCGTACTCACCATATATGGAGCTCAAGCCATGAAGTAAACATATTAGGCATTGCAATAAAACTGAACAGAACGGACGCTAAAGATATGCAACCCCATGCAATGTAAGTGACGAGGGCAAAAGTCAAATAGTTAAATTGGGATCGAGTTAAAAACCATGAGTAAAAGGTATAGACAAAATCCGTAGTTTTAATTTCCATATGGATGAGAACGATGACCAGGTATGGAGTGGCCATAGTCATAGAGATGAATACAAAAGCAGCACCCTTCATATAATTTTCAAGTCCATCTTTTTCTATCATTTCTAGACGTTGAAAATATTTAGCCAAATGAGCTTTAAATCCAAAGAAAGAATTTCCAATGCGAATAAATTCTTGGGCATATTGATTCATAACATACAATTCTATTGTCATAAATGTCAAAACAGCAGTTAAGCAGACGAGGATTGTTTTTTCCCAAACTTCCACGTGATAGATAAAAGGCATAGCGATAAACGCAACGATTCCCACAATACGAACCCAAACGTTAAAATGGTAACTTGCCCAATATATGGCAAATCTTAATGAATGAAGATTTAAAGGTTCAAAATGTATACATGCTGAACCGGAAAGTCGCTTGTCCTTCTTGCTTCTTCTGAAAGTAATTTTCATTGGGCAACACCAAAATATATAACTTCCAACCAAATAAACAACTATCCAAAATTTTAGAGTCAGACGTGAAAACATATTATTATAGAATTGGAAAACAATGTCAAGAATTTCTTTCGTTTATATTTCGAGATCGATTTGAAGAACTGGTCATGTACGGACTGATGGATGCTGGAATGAAACATGCCCAATGTTTTTTGCTAATGCGTCTTGGATTCCTGCTGACTTCTACAAAACAAAATTTAAGCTGATTAAAAAGTTCATTATTTATAAGAAATAATGTCACAATGCTTCAATAGTTTCCATCCAAGTATATGTAGGCATTGTGGTCATTTCAATCGATAGAAAGGTTTGAATTATTTCAAACGAGATATTTCTCGTTTTAGGTTGGTGTCTAACGTTTAGTACGCAAACTGAAATTTTCTAAGTGCTACAACATTACGAGATGGATCTCGTAGTGTTGTAGGACTTTTTGTTAGAAAATTTTCTAAGTTTTTTTGACCTTTGGACCTTTCCTTCAAAGGTCCATTTCAGGTCAATTGGTATGAACACCAAAGTCCTCATCGTAGCGTTTAATTGCTTTACAATTTTTGCGTGATGCGGGGCCAGCTTGATTCCCTAGACTGGTTTGTCAATTAGACCATCTCTGTTCAGTTCCCGGACCATGGCTATTACGTTAATTGATTTTTCAAATACTTGAACGAATATAGACCAAATACACTCAAACCAATAGTCCAACACCTGCAGTGCTCATGAATAGCAATATGGTGATATCGTTGGTGTCAAATGCAGCATGTGCATCGATGACGTTTACGGTCAAATTTTGCATTTAAGTAGCAAAGAGTACTGGTCCAAATACAACATGGATATCGTCTAGATGGGAAATACTTCTAGGCATTTCTAAACAGAATGGCTGATGAGAGTTTTATTTATTTTCTGAATTTCGGAATGAAATGAAGTTATATTGTGCACATTTTAAAAGTAGATTCAGTTAAGCTTCCAAGTAGATCCAATAAACGGGGTTGGACAGGAATTTTCATTTTTTGTTCACTCTTAACATTTGAATGATTTCGATTACAAAATAACCGAGTAGTCCAAGAGCCAATACTCCAATCAAAACAAGTAATTTGATTCGAACATAAAATAATTCTCCATTTACAAATGCAATGACAAATCCAATTGATTCCCACAGTTTGTAATTACTAAATCCACTCTCTTCATTTCCTTTCCTTCAAGTCTAGAATCTGAGATTGAGTCCCAAGAAGCGCAGTCATGGAAAAGTTGGCTGCTGCTATTTTGCTTTTTTACACTGTGTGGATTTCGATTCCTGTTCAAATTCGAGAATGTGCTTGTGCACCTTGTAACAGCGGAACGATTAAAAATGAAAATTTGACATTAACTATTCAAAATTTGGAGAAATTTGGAAAAACTCTGTCCCAAGTTAAGCTGACTTTGGAAATAAGTTTGAGAAATGAGCTGGAGGCTAGTCACCATTCATCTACATATCATATGAGTGATAAGAAGCTGAATCTACGACCCAGTGCATTCCAAAGCCCTCCCGCAGAACGTACACTGCATTATCTAGAGTGTGTGCTTGTGCTGACCTGCTGGTCTCATTGTACAAAAAGACAACACTTGCTAGAAATTCTCAAATG
>WJEZ01000727.1:0-23788 GCA_009869925.1 Thalassaphorura encarpata
ACTTACGTGGGAGACCTTCACGATCATGTCCACCGACCACATAAGGAATTGGATTAAATTCCAAAATGGTTTCATTCAGAATGCTGTCAATGTTGTTTTCTTTTCTCCATTTGTACGCCTATGCCCAGAACAAAAAATAAATTCATCATTATGTGTACCATAATTAGAAACGATTTTCATACACATACTTTCTGAAACATTTCCACTGCATCAGGAATGTTCAATTTTCTGGCTGAAAAGAATATAACAATTTACTTAAGTATGTTAATGTACAAAATTAAATTGTAATTAAGCATACCTCTTAACCATGGAATCATATAAGCATCCGACCTCTCATAGTCAAGTGGGATCAGATTTATCACTTGCGGGCGAAACTAAATCAAAATTTCAATTTAATCACCAATTTTCAAACAAATTTTGTCAATGTTCAACCTACTTGTGCCAATGCCTTCATTTCTGCCTTTGAGTAGTTCATGGTCAATTTTTCACTTCCATTTCCAACGACTTCGGCTTGACAAATTGAGACAAGGCAATAAATTGAACCAAAAATTAAATACATTTTAATACTAGTCTTGCAACAGGATGTGCACCTATATATATTAATCAGTCAAACGATCTGCAATTTAAATTATAACTGAAGGTTAGAATTTTTTAGTCGGATTCATCTGGCCACTTGGTCTGGACCATGAGAACTAAAAGTAGAAGTTAAAACCTGCAACATTGTATGCTTAGTGAACTGCGTAATCTACAGTCACATCACTAGAAAAACTAGTTTTTTTATCACATTTTCATTTCAGTCATATTATTCCATCTTCTCAAATTATGCTAATCCACTGTGCTAGTAGCTGAAAGTGCAAAGTGCAAAATTATATTATATGGAGTTAAGAGTCGAAGATTTTTTTATTTATTTGCATACTAATATCATTTTCACATTTTTAATTTCTTTACTGCTTTGTTCTATATTTTCAATGATAATGAATAACGAACGACTGGAATCATTCCAAAAATTGCAGTCTTAATTAGACCTTTTGTGCTATATTTGAGACGAGAGAGATTAGACATTGAACCGGCAGTTCTTGATGATGGATCAGGTTTATACCAATTGGAGCATTTTTATATTGACGAATGCAAAATACAATACTTTCATTTTCATTCTAAGGGGAAAATGCAACAGAAGAATGAACCATTTTTGCTTTAGACATTGAACCGGCAGTTCTTGATGATGGATCAGGTTTATACCAATTGGAGCATTTTTATATTGACGAATGCAAAATACAATACTTTCATTTTCATTCTAAAGGAAAAATGCAACTGAAGAATGAACCATTTTTGCTTTATTCACTAGCTAATATATCAATACACTCAACTATAATGTGCAAGAAATATTTTTTTTGCAGATTCATACATTCTTCGTGCCACCAAATCTGTAAGGAAGTTGGTCCGGAGCAACGACTGAATGAATATATTTGGTCCATTCCGCTTTATCAACTCCAAATACCTTTAGAGCTTTCAGTGTACTTTCTGACATTAGTGGCTTTAATAGCTCCAAGAACGGCAGAGCAATGCGAGGAACTGAACATAGAATGTATTTTGATTGAATAAACAAAGGCCAAATCGTTTAATTAAATTAGTAAGCAAAACCTTACCATTAATGCAAATTATATGTTTTAAGACTCCGGGGTAATACGTCTCAAATGCAACAAAAAGTTTTCGAATCATTGGAAGACCTGTAAAATTGTAAATCAAGTTTAAAAATAGGTTTTGGGTTGTTTTATATTTTTTTGTAAATGTTACAAGTAAGGCAGCCATGTTGTCTCAAATTGAAGCCAGCAAAGTCAAGAACTATTGTTCCTTGTGAGATTTCCTTTCCAAATTTGAGGGATGCAGGACGACGTTGACTAACTCCTCTTTCAACGACTTGAATAAAATAGCGATATATAGTGTCAGGTGTAACACCAGAAATGAGTAGTCCTCTCAGGTCAACGCTCGTTGGGGAAAAGATTACAACTATAAAATATTAAATCCTTGTAAACACGGTTTAGAATTTAAATTTTTGATTTTGACTTACTTGGAAGACCTTCCCGATCATTTCCCCCTACGATGTAAGGAGTCGGATTAAGTTCCAAAATGGTTTCGTTCTGTATGCCGTCTATGTTATTCTGTTTTCTCCATTTGAATGCCTATTTTCAAGATTCTTTATTTTAATACATTTAAATATTAGTAATTAAGATAGACTGCCGTGCATACCGTACGAAACATTTCGACAGCTTGAGGCACGTTCAATTTTTTGGCTGAAATAAATGGAAAATTTGAACTTCAATTAATGTTATCATCTTATGCATAATTATGAATTACAACCTCGCAGCCAAGTAATGAGATATGCATCAGATCTCTCATATTCAAGTGGGATCAGATTTATCACTTGTGGGCGAAACTAGATATAACGATTATTTACACATGAAATTGACAAACTCTTTGTAAAACGCGATTCAACATTTGGCTTACTTCTGTCAATGCCTGAACTTCTTCTTCTGAGTAATTTGTCTTCGTCGGTTTGTCGAGTTTATTTTCAGCGACTTCAGCATTGGTTATAGAGACCAAGCAAAATAATACACCAAGTATTAAATACATTGCGATTTTGTTTGTTAAAAACACAATCCGAATTCGTGTTACTCAAACTCTTTGTGCTCAAATTGCAACTGATGGTAAAAATTTTCATTTGGTTCAATATTCACATGATTAGTAAAACCTGAGTAATGAGGTGAGAACTAAAAGGCAGAAAACAACTTGCAGGAAAATTGGATTTTTTTTGTACAGGATTAACGTAGTTTGGACCCGCGTCAGTGCGAAGAAACCAGTTTTCTCCGTCACACGTTATTCAATCAAAATATTCTTGTCTGTTCGAATCAATTATACTGAAGTAAAGGACGCAAAGCAACCTACTTATTATAAAATCAGCCCATGCAGAAACATATGCTTTGTTCTAGATAATAAAATGTCAAGAAGAGTCTGCCTGCCTTGCTCAACTAGATCGATCTGCATTTATAACCCATTAATCAAATACGAGCTTAGAAATCAACTTATCCAGCATGAACATGTAAAATAAGAACGTGCATCATCGGGAATTTTTATGACATGAAACACCTGATCATACTGGTTGGCAAATGCAAATGAGATGATTCAAGATTATTACTTAGCATAGCCTTCAGCAGTCGGACAGAGATCTGACTTAAGACATTTAACTCCAGTCCATGGAGTATCCCATCCCACAAAATCCCACGGAAGAAAAGAAAAGGGGTAGAACTACATTTTAATATTTTTTTATTCGTCTTGTAGTACCTTGTGAATTTTTAATCCTACATTTTATAAAGCAGGTAAGATTCATATGATATTTGCATGAGTACGTATGTGGATCTATATTTTATTTTTTGTATTTATGAATTGAATACTCATATCTTCATCGTTCCACCGAATCTATATGGAAGTTGGTCTGGTGAAATGATTGTGTGAAGATAAGCAGACCACTCGGCTCGATCAGTACCAAACGACTTTAAAACTTTCCTTGTACTTTCCGACATGAGTGGCTTTACAATCTCAATGAATGGTAAAGCAATTCGAGGAACTGTTTGCATAAAAAATTGGATTCAGCTTTATTGAGTGATTTTATTTTCTTATGCTCACCATTAATGAAAACAAAATGCCTCATAATCCCAGGGTAATAATTTTCTAGCGCGTTAAAAATCTCTCGACCCCAAGGTATACCTTTAAAACGAGATGGCTTTGTTTTGTATAAATTATATTTGGATTGTAATTCAAGTTTAGGTTTTCGCTTTCTTACGTACAAGTCCAACAGCCATGTTGTCTCAGATTGAAACCAGCAAAATCAAAAAGTGTGACAACTTGTGTGATTTCCTTTTCAAATTTCAAGGATGCTGGGCGTCGCCTAATAAGCCCTTTTTCAACGGCTTGAATAAATGCACGATATATTTTATCAAACCCGATCCCTTGAAGAAGCTTTCTTCTAATATCCACAACAGCTGGGGTAAATATTGTTACTGTTATATATTAGAAACATGAAAAATGTTATTTCATCAAAATTTATAAGAAAATTTTAGTTACTCCTTACTTGGGTGGCCTTCGCGGTCATATCCACCGAGGACATAAGGAGGCGGATTAATTTCCACAATATTCTCCTCCGTTATCGTGTCAATATTCTTTTCCTTTCTCCATTTAAGAGCCTATAGCAAAAAATATTTTCAAAAGTACAATTTGAGAGCGTTAATTATTTATTTTATCAAGATACTCACATTACGAAACATTACAACTGCTTTTGGAACATCCAATTTTCTGGCTGTACCAAAAAGAAATTTTATAATTTAAAATCATTATTTTTAGATATTTTTGATTACAACAAACCTCTCAGCCATGGAATGAGGTAGGCATCAGTTCTCTCGTATTCTTTTGGAATTAAGTGAACTACCAATGCACGAAACTAAAATCACATAAACCAGGTATCAAAAATGATAAAATCATATTAGAGTTAAAAATAATACTTCTTCCAATGCATTCATTTCTGCTGGAGAGAAATGATTTGTTGAATTTTCAGTCAAGTTGATAAGCACTTGTGCATTACAAATTGTGCAGCAAACGGAAAGTATTATCCACAAAATTAAATTCATTCTTGGAAGATATTAAAATAATACTGGTATACAAAAAACCTACTGGAACTTAGTTCTTCACAAATCTACTGCTAGAATAATTTTCACAGGGAATTCTCCATTTGGTTCTTTTAAATGTCTGAGTCGTGGGATTTTCAGTACGAATTGCGTAACATAGCTGGAGATTTTCAAGCCAACAATTAACAACACGTCTACACATGCCGATGAAATTATCATTGCTAACCACATCATCTTCCTGCTATTGCATTTTGTAGAACTTAATTATTCAGCAACTAACAAATGTAATCAATTTAATCATTTTCTTAAGAAAGTTTTCCCATCATAAATTTAAGTGATTTCGTTTCTTGTCACTTTTTTAATGCAACATTATGCCAAATCTATATTTCTTTAATAATGTCTCATTTACTTTTTCCTATGTCATGAGGACCAAAAATTAACTTAATTATTATTAATTACATCTCAAATCCTAATTTTTTTTATTTAATCATGAATAAATAATGTGTTGTAACTTTGATTACAAGAATTTAACAGTAAATCTACGAATTAGCTGTATACAAAATTTTTCTTAAGTTTGTACTAGTGATTTCAATGTTAGCATTTGACAAATGCTGATTCATGTGACTTTTATTCCACCAAATCTGTAGGGAAGTTGATCCGGCTCAATGAATGTCAGAAGAAACGCAGACCACTTCTCCCTATCAGGTCCAAAAACTTTGAGGGCTTTCTGTGTGCCTTCTGACATGAGTGGCTTTATGAGTTCTAGGATAGGCAACGCTATTCGAGGCACTACGTAAATGAAAATTTTAAAATTAGACGACTTGAAAACTTCCGTGCAGCAGTGTAGTAAAAACTTACCATTAATGAGGACTATATATTTCAGTACTCCCGGATAATAATTCTCAAATGCGATGAAAAGATCTCGAAACACTGGAACACCTGCCAAAAATATAAATTAATTTCAGAATGCAAATATATAGTAAATTTCAGATATTACAAGAGATGCAGCCATGTTGTCTCAAATTGAAACCAGAAAAATCAATAATTACAACCGCTTGAGTGATTTCCTTTTCCAATTTTAGAGATGATGGGCGTCGCTGTGCTAATCCTCTCTCAACCAGTTGAATAAACAAGCGGTATAATTTACCAGTCCCACCGGATTGAATACTTAATTTTCTCAGATCAATAGACGTTGGGATAAATGTTAGGACTGCAAAATTTAGGAAATCAGTACGAGTTTTAGCATAGTTAATTTTTTTACTTACTTGGATGCCCTTCCCGATCATGCCCGGCCACCTCATAAGGTGGAGGGTTAAATTCCACAATAGATTCATTTTTTATATTGTCAATATTTTTCTCTTTTCTCCATTTCCGATACTGTCCTCATATAAAAATTAAATAGGCATATCAGAATTGATAGAAAATAATATGAGGCTACTATTGAAGGAGCATACCGTATGAAATTTTTTGACCGCTTCAGGAACTTCCAATTCTACGGCTAGAAAAATAGTTGCAATTTAGGTTTTTACCTTTTGACTCCATAATTTTATAAAAAATCCAACCTCTAAGCCATGGTATCAGATATGCATCTGATTTTTCATAATCATGTGGAATGAGGTGAGCCACCATTGGACGAAACTAAAAGTTAAACTCAAAGTTAAGAATAATTTGAATTCAATTAAAACTGATTGCAATTTTTACCTTCTCCAATGCCTTAGTTTCTGTCACTGTGTACTGAGTCTTCAATTTTTCAGTTCCATTGTCGACTGGTTGAGCGTTGCCAATTGAAATTATGGAAAAAATAATACTTAGAATTAAATACATTGTTATAAAAATCAAATATTAGCAAACTTCAAATAGACAAATCTCAGAAGCTAAACTGCTCCCAGGTCCAAAATTTTCAAATGACTGTTGGGATGCGATGGTCTGTCTAGCAATCCAGACGATGAGAATTTGAAGGTTATTTTCCACAACATCAGTTCAGTACGCATTACAAATAGTAATTATATTTTACCAAAGGAATTGCATCCATCACTCATACCCTGCGACTTACGACTGTGACGAAACCTGTTTCTTTCTGCGAGCGGCAGCTCTTCCTGAATCCAGTTTTGTTAAGGTAAATAAAATTGCTAATGAAATTGCAATATGCATGAACATATATACACGTAATGCAATTATCAACTAAAGTTTAATACAACACATTGGCATTTCGTATAAATTGAAGTTATTCACTGATCTAGCCCAACATATTAATTTTCGTACGATTTGTCTCACCTGAAAGGCATATATACATTGGGAGACATTGCTTTTAATTAGTTTTTTTTACTGATCCCTTAATGAAATAATAAATGCAAAATAGGTATAAACCCAATACAATAGTATTAAACTTAATTAAAACTTCTAGGGCTTCAAGTTTTTTTTGTCCCACCAAATCTGTAGGGTAGTTGATCAGGAGCCACAATGGTTTGAAGATACGCTGTCCATTCCATTCGATTTGTTCCAAAAAATTTAAAAACTTTAAGTGTATTGGGTGACATCAATGGTTTGAGTATTTCAATGAGAGGCAAACCAATACGAGGAACTAATAAAATAAAATAACATTATAAATTCCTACCTTTCTTGCAGCTTATAGTATTCTTACGTACCATTGACGCCGATTATATGCCTTAAGTATCCAGGGTAGTAGTTCTCAAATGCAAGGAGCATGTCACGAAACATGGGAATGCCTTTAAATTGAAATCAATTAATTTATGAGGATTTATATTATGTTCCTATTAAATATTTACATGAAAGACAAGCGTGTTGTCTCAAGTTGAATCCATGGAAGTCTAGAGTTGCTGTAAATTGCGATATACCTTTTCCAGACGCTAAAGAAGACACACGTCCACTCTTCAAGGCTTGCTCAAAGACTTGAATGGCATATCGATAAAATTTTGGAAGGTTTCCTTGAAGAGCCAATTTTCTGAGGTCAACAGCCGTAGGATTGAGCAAAATGACTGCAAAAAAATATAATAAATTCGTGGTTATAGTATATTTTATATTAATAAAATTATATAAGCGGGAAAATAAATTCTTACGTGGAAAACCTTCGCGATCATACCCATCCTTAACGTATGGTTGAGGATCAAGCTCCAGAATTGCTCCTTCTTCCAAAATTTCGTCAACCTTAAGGTCTTTTCGCCACCTCAAGAACTGTAGAATTATAAATAAATATATTCAAAAATCATATGAGAATAAAATAAGACAAAAAAATTTACCTCGGTATACATTTCGTAAGCTTTCTGAACATTCATATCACGTGCTTAAATCAAAATAATATTGTACGGGCATTTGCAATTGCTGTAAATAATTAGATATTAAAATTTTAACGGAACCTCGTAACCATTTCATGAGGTATCCATCATTTTTATCGTCCTCTCGTTTTATCAGATGAAGAACAAGTGGACGAAACTACAAGTTTTAAAAAGTTTTAATAACGAAATAATTACCATGTGCCGATAGGGATTGTAGTCGCAGCTTCATCTATAATTGTAGGTCTACCTTGTCCAGCGCCTGCAGCTCGGTTTTAGAGTACACACGATTGCCGATTTTCTTTGCTGGCTTTATAGAAGCCTCTGACGTCTCATTTTTCCCGGAGTCAGAGTTTGAAAAGTTTCCATTACGAATATAGGATTCGCTTATTTGAATATTTATCAATTCTGACGTGTTTTGGAAAATTAAGCTTGCGTCTTGAAGGTTTAGTGTGATGGTTCCAGTTTTGGTTCCATTTTCAACCACTGCAGATTGATGAATTGAAATTGTGCAAAATATAATGCCAATAATTAAATACATTGCAATAAATTACTATTATCAAAATTGGAACACGCAAGATTAAAGAACTTATCAAGGTACAATTGCTTTCTAAACTGTTTTTCTTCTCCGGTCTCAGGTTTTATAACGCATTTTAGTTGGCTTGTTCCTTTGTTAGTCATGACTATGGAAGGAGAATTAGCATAAAAAAAGGTTAGCATTGCGAAGCAGAAACACAGAATTCACAAGGATGTTGTTGTCGCACCACTCACGTGTGCTAAAATGGTGAAATCTTATTTTCCGGTAGGAGCTCTATTTAGTAAAGTTTTCCGTTTATTAATCCAACAAAACAAGAAAAGAAATTTAATAACTAAATACTGATTTGCTAAGGCAGATACGCAAGCCATGGTTAAGCTAATTTGCAAAATATTTATGAAGTCTACGTACAATTAATTCTAGAAAAAGCAGATTCGTATTAATGTATGTGTTTGTCTAATCATTTCATTCTAGAATTATTTGGTTAATGCTCAAATATTTAAATCTAGCATTCTGAAGATTAAGTGCCTTAAGCGTTGATGCAATAAATGCAATGCAGCATGTATGAATATCTAATTCCTCGTTTCCCAAGTGTGAAAGCTCAAAATTTTATCAGAACTACAATATATACATTATAATGCGGTATATATAATATACCGCATTTTTTATTTTTTATTCAATCCTGGACCCTTCAAACATATTTTTACAAGTCATGTTATAGTTAGCATTAAATTGGCAGTCTTATAAAAACAAAATAGATTTGTACAAAAAGTAAGGTGGTTTATAAACACAGTTTAATTTAGAATTACAACTTTTCACGTTTTCCTTGTGCCGCCGAATCTATAGGGTAGTTGATCAGGAGCTATGATGGACAGAAGATACGGTGTCCATTCCAGGCGATTTGTCCCAAAGGCTTTAAAATTTTTAAGTGTAGTTTGTGACAACAGAGGTTTCAAAGATTCAAGGATAGGCAAACCAATTCGTGGAACTAAAAAAACAGAATAAATGAAATTCCAATTTTGCGGGCAAACGGATCAGAATATTTTTATGTACAATTGATGCCGATCAGATGTCCCACCCTTCCAGGGTAATAGCTCTCAAATGCGATAAGCAAATCTCGAAACATTGGAAGGCCTGTAATTTAAAATCCAATAGTTTTGAAATAGATTGTAAAATTTACACTTAATTGTTCTTTTACAGGCAAGGCAGGCATGTTGCCTCAAGTTGAATCCATGGAAGTCAATTACTACAGTTATTTGTATCAATTCATTCTCAGATAAAATTGGTGATTTACGCCCATTTGCCAATGCGGTCTCAACAAATTGCATTCCATAACGATAGAATTTGTGAAGGTTATTTTGAATTGCCAACTTTCTCAGGTCAACGGATGTAGGGTAGATGAGAAGAACTGTATTAATAAATTACATTGTATTGACTTTGGTAAAATTATAACCTGGTAGCTAGAATCTTACGTGGATGGCCTTTCCGATCAAATCCTTCAGCCATATAAGGTTTTGGAGTAAACTCTAAAATTAGTCCTTCGTCTAAAATTCCGTCAATCCTTTCCTCTTTTCGCCATTTTAAGTACTGCAAAAATTAAAACAAAATTATTGAAAAAATCGGGAGTGATGAAAAAGACGTGAAAAATGTACTTCAGCAAACATTTGGTATGCCTTCTGAACATCAAGATTACGAGCTGTAATACAAGTTTCATATTCGCATTATTGGGGCAATATGCTATTGATATAAATTTTTGAAATTAAGGCCAAACCTTGCAACCATGACATGAGGAATGCATCAGTTTTGTCTTCATCTCGTTTTATTAGATGAATAACAAGTGGACGAAACTGTGTGTGATTAAAAATTTATAATAAAAACATAAGTGTCAAGCCATGTATAAGCTTACCTTGTCCAGAGCCTGCCGTTCGGCCTTTGAGTACACAACGGTAACAGGTTTCTTTGTTGTTTTCACTATTGTTTCATTTTTTCTATTTAATTGTGGTGTGTTGGTTTGGGAAATCATACGTTTTGAAGCTGAATCTGTATCTGGAGTTTTCAGTGTAATTGTTTCGATATTAGTTTCAGCCGTTATTGTCTCAAATTTGTCAGTTTCATTGTTATTTTCGTTATATTTTTGTTCGGTTGACGGAATATTCTTGTTTTCAGTTTTTGCAGGCAATATTTCTCTGTCTGCTCTTAGTTCGTCTTCATCACTTTCCATACCCCTCGTTGGATTTTCTATGACATCAGCAAGACTTGATGTAGCATTTTGTTCAAGGATTTTCAGTTCTTCCTTTGATTCATCAAATTCTTTAAAAGTGTCTTCTGTTATTAAGTGTGTTTCACTCGCCTCTTCTAACATTTCTTCTGGTTCAGGTGACGTAGTAGTATTCTCACCTAATTGCCTGATTTTTTCATTAATCTCTTGAATTTCATCCATCAGTTTTTTAGTGTTCTGTGTCAGATTATATTCATCAGGGAATTTTTTCTCGAAAGAATTCATCAGTTCAATCAGCCCTTCTTCCAAATATTCTGTTCCTTGTTTAAATTTTGAAATCGCCTCCACCGTCCATTTTTTATTAACTAGATTCGCTTTTTCGATTCCTTCGCTTAATTCCATGATGCCTGTTTTAATATTTGCCAGACCTCGAGTTAAATATTCGGCCGCTGTCTGTTCCTCATTTTTTTCATAATTTGGTGAGCTAAAATGTTGAACTCTAGTATTAACAATTTCACTTGCCGCTACTTGTGCAGATCTTGCCGACTCAACTAACGTGGGTTTCGGCGCCTGCTGCCCAGCGCATGTTGAAACGAAGAAATAACACAAAAATCTTGCAAGAAATCGCATCTTACTAAATCCTTTGTCTCTGTTTCAAATTAAACTGATGTAGCTAGTGTATCAACTCGCGGAACTTCCAGAGAAGGAATGAATGATCTAATGGGCGAATGCGAAATTACTCCAGCGGGTGAACAACTTTAGTAACATAAACTTTATTTCCTAAATTTCCCATCAAAAAACAAAAACAGGAATCAACACGAAGGAAATTCAGATAATCTCAGGGCAGCAGATGAATAATGTTATTGTAGTTTATTTCATTTTGTAGTCTAATGCTATGTAATTTCCTATTTTTTATGCTCTAATGAGCATGTGTAAATTCCTTACGAAGAGTTACTAGGAATTTTTTTGCCTATCAAGATTAAAGGGAAAAGCAATGGCCATATGGTGAGGCATGTGTTGCGGTTAACATGGGATGGGAATGAACAGAAGGAATTCCTGTAATATTGATGTAAAATCCCAAGATTAACGTATCCGTATGAAAACGTGAACAAAAAGGCGATGAAGGCTTCATAGGGGCTTGATTAGAGAATATTTTGGCAAAAACGAGCAACAACGTATTACAAAATCCTTTACTGAAGGTACGAACTCAATTCTACTGAAACGTTACGTTAATCATTTATACAATTAATTTGCCCAAAAATGAATTCAATTCAAATGATCTGTTTATGTTGGAGCAATCAAATTTCTAATAGATCTTAATTTTACATCCTACATACTTCAAACACGAGTTTCTCAGATTTTTATTAACTTTCCTTATTCACAGGATTTTAGTTTAACCTTGTGAATGATGTGAACTAAAGTTCGGTGGTGAATACATGTTAGCCAATTCTGAGTAACTAGTGACTTGTTTTAAAATTTTGTGATTAATATAATTATTCATCCAAGCGCATCATGGATAACATGTCAATTTTTAATGAATTAGCTCTGTCCACCAGGTGCAATTTGTTGTAGAAAAAAGTCGGGAAGACTGATTAGATTTTTGCTGTGAAGGAAACAAGATTATTTCCAGTCCAGTCCGATTGAATCAAACTGAAAATAACAATTTAACCATGAACCCGGCAATTAGTAACTTTAAACTTTTTATAGCTCATGTTTTTAGCATGTTAACATATTTTGCGCGTTAAGTGCAACATTAAATTTTGATTTACTCTTCGATCAACAAAAGTATTCACGCCCAACTGGAGTTTCTACAACAACTCTGTAAAAAAAACTTAGATTTTTTAAACCACAAAACCTTAATCATTACACCCAGGTGTAAATGACTGCAATATTTTGCAAGTTCAATCTAGAAGGAAATTCCAAATGGCTACACAAAGAAACGCCGACTCCAATGTTAGAAATTATGCATAGCATTCAGATCGGAATATTAATGTTGTAGTCTTGCGAATATTTCGCACAACATGCACAATGCATGTGCGCATAATTTCTTCAGCCGACTTGCAGTACGAGGTAATTGGCATTTAAAATTAAAATTGAGTGACCCTGGATTTTACGAAAGAAGATCATCTCAGGACTGATATTTTTTATTTCACTGCGTTGAATATTAGTTACTGAATTTATAGCTGGATGTACTTTGTAAGAGAAGGTAAGCAGTTTAATATTTTTTTTTAAATTTACCTCAATTTTTCCTACCACCAAATCTATAAGGAAGCTGATCAGGTGCTATGATCGTATTCAAGTATTGCATCCATTCTGGACGATTTGTTCCAAAGACTCGGAGAACTTTACGTGTGTTTTCTGACAGTATTGGCTTCATCAATTCTAATAGGGGCAAGGCAGCACGAGGAGCTAAAAAATAAAGTTCAGATTGTACTTTCCTTGTTTGGAATGTAAATTTTTATTTACCATTGATCGCTATAGCATGTTTCAGGAATCCTGGGTAGTAATTCTCAAACGCAGAAAATAAGTCACGAAACGCTGGAAAACCTTAATATTAAAAATGCGTCCATCAGTTAAGAATAATTAAATTAGATATCAAGATATATTGGAATATCAGTTATTTACACGCAAGGCAACCATGCTGTCGCATGGAAAATCCAATAAAATCGGCAATTGCAGTCAACTGTGTGATTTCTTTCCCATATTTTAAAGATGCAATACGTCTCCTAAGTGTTCCTCGCTCTAACATTTGAATACAGTAGCGATAGAATTTATCAAGATGCCCTTGAGTCGCCAATCTTCTGAGATCAAAAGCAGCTATGCTAATCAAAACAACTGTAAAATAATTAATAGTCAGTTTTCAGTGTGTACTACTCAAAGTTGAATTGAATTAGGTGATTTACTTGGGTTGCCTTCACGATCAAAACCATCAGCAATAATTGGTTTCGTACTGAAGCCCGTAATATGCTCATTCACAATTCCGTCGATTCTCTGCTCCTTCCTCCATTTTAAATACTCCGTGTACAGATGGTAAGCTTTTTGGACGTCAAGATTTCTGGCTGAAATGGAAACCAAACATTGTAAATTTTATATTTTCAAGAAAAATTTTACTTTAGACATTTGAGCCAAACCTCTCAGCCACTGAATGAGATGTGCATCAGTCTTCTCATAATCTCTTTTAATAAGAGGTGTAACGATTGGACGAAACTAGAAAGACAGTAGAAATTTCCAAAAGAATTTAATAAAATTTAAGAATCTAGAACTCTTACCTTATCGAGTGCATTTCGTTCACTCCTGGTGTATACCTCATTGCTCATAAATTTTATTGGTGGCTTGAGTGTAATTTTGGAAGCAGTATTCATTTCGGGACTTTCAGTGGTTGTTTCAGCTTGAGCTGTTGCCTTCTTGAGTTTACAACGGGCTCTCATTATTTGCTTCTCTTGAATTGATTGATTAGATTCTCTAGCTACTCTTCCATTTTCACTGCCGAATTTTGCAGCCACAATTTTCATTTCTTCCTTGGGATTAATCTGTTCCCCTGGCTCTGTCGTTTCAATATATTTTTCAAGATATTTAATATCTTTCGCTATGCAAGTTGAAACAAAACAATAACACAAGAATTTAGTAAATAATCTCATTGTGGTTATGAGTGATTCACTGGAACTAGAAAACAAGTACTAATTTTCTCATCTGACATCTGAACTGCGACTTAAACTAACCAAAAAGTTGAAGTTTTAGAAAAGCTTGAAGGAAAATTGTAAACGCTCTTCTTACATGCATCCAACTCATAAAATTGAATTTTATTAGTGCATTATTTAGCAAAATGTATGCACGTATATAATTCTTTGCTGCGTGTGAAAAACATGACTTTTAATTTCCTTATTTGAGGATTGCTGCAAAATATTTCTTTTAATATAATGTCCTTCCGTTCATAAAATACACAACATCAACTAGAGTAAGGATAATTTTCGTGGGTCAACTCGTTTGATCCAATCGCAAGGACAATGCAATCTAGCCCTGTGTGATAGACGGAATTTCTTGAAATGCATTTTTTTGGCTCGTCAGCTTGAGCACTCAGTTAAAAAGTTAAGTTGCAAATATAAACTGTTATTGTAGATGCATTGACCTTGTTTTTAATATGAACCTTAATAATTATAGAATTCAGGTACCATAAGCAAACATAAAGTGATTCCCACGAGAAAAACTTTAAGTGGATCATTAATCTTCATTATTCAAATGTTGAGATTTATTATTTATAAACACTCATTAGATATGGAATCATGCCCTCAGACTAATAAAGCGATAGCATGGTGCAATAAGTTTTATTACATTATTCCGTCCTAATATTCGGAAGTTCTTTATAAAATTTAATTAACAATTTCCTCAGTTAGATCGCTGGACCATTACATTACTGCGAATCGATGAAATAGATTAGCCATGAATCTAGAATAGTCAGAGTACTAAGAATTTCAATAAGACTCGACTAATAGACTACAGACTACAATGAGTAATGAACAATTTGGAATTATTAGATGCACTCTGCGCAAAACGAGAATTAACTTGCCTTGCATTTAGTACTTACTACATAAAAATAGTCACGCCCATTTCAAGCTTTGTTAGAATTTGCTTCTTTTGTGGTGTAAATTACTTTAATAATTTATATGGCCCATCTGAGCGGAATTTCCAATTTTGCAAATGGTAATGGAAATAGCAAAGAAATCCCATTGGCCTGGCGTTCAGATTTCACGTAAAAATGTAAAAGAAATGCGCAATGTTGTTTTCAAACTCAACTTTTCACACACTACTTGCACTCTACACGTGCTTGGTTTTCACTTTTCCACAACCGAACTAAAGCGAATCTGCAAATTTATTTTTTTAGGCAAGGCTACTAGCTTTTGAAAACCAGAATGTGATGTTTTCTGGTCAAGCAAAAAGATATCTCCTTTTTAGATACATTTTATATTAACTCTGATCTCATTATTTTGATCAATTTTGCAAACTCAAACTTTTTCGTTTACAACTTCTTGTTTTATCTATTGTTGCAAGCTTAGCAAATCCAAAAGGTGAAAATTTCATACATTTCAACATTTTTGAATATAAAATCATGTTCTTAACATGTGTTTGTGCACAAACATGAATAAAATAGAAACAAATAAAATTCTTTCCAAAATTTGCATTTCTTAAACATGGGTCCGATTCTGGCCCTTCAATTTGGATTGGTTCACAAAATTCTCAATAAATTCTAGCCCCACATTTAATAATATTTGTAAAAGCAATTGTCTGGCTTAAACTTGTTAAATGAAATTGAAGGACGGACCGATATATGCAGAAGAGTTTATTCGGTTTGCTTAGAGTTGTGATATTTGTATTCACATACAAAGGAATATTCATAAATAATTTAGATTGGGACCAGTTAAAGTTAAGCCTAATTAAATGTACTGAAACACGTGTACTGCTTAAACTGATTCAACAGATACACGACAAAAAACAAATTCGTCCAGCTAGTACATGTGATGATCAGGCTAAAGTAGTAGACGTTAGTAAGTTCCTGTAAACAAAGGTTCAGAGGATGTGTGTCAACACTGTGAAATTCTGCCAATGTCATTGTCAAGAAGTTAATTAACAAATTATGTACTTGCCACTTCATAGCCTTATCCTAAGGAATCTCCTACATTTGAAAGTAAGAAGGGCAGACATATCATCTCTTTACATTTTTCTAGTTCCTCCGAATTTGTATGGGAGTTGATCCGCATCTGCAATTTCCTGAAGGAATGCTGACCATTTTGGCCTATCTGGTGGAAATATTTTCCATACATTATCAGTAGTCTGAGACAATAAAGGACGAATGAGACGGAGAAGTGGGAGAGCTATCCGAGGAACTGTCAAAATTATGCAATGACTCAGAATTAATTTGTTGTCCTGATTTCCATAATATATAAATCACTTACCATTTATGACTATTAAATGTCTCAAGGGTTGCGGGTAGTATTTCTCCATTGAAGTAAAAAATTCCAAACAAGACGGAGATACCTGGACAAAGTAAACGTTAAAATTGTGACTTGTGTCAATGAGTATAAATAAAAATTTTGTCTTACATGATAAACAAAAGTGCTGTCTCAAATTGAAGCCGTGTAGATCCAGAATGGCAGAAAATTTTGTTATCTCTTTTCCAAACTTCTTTGATGCTACACGCTCCTGGACAAAAGTTCTTTCCAAAAATTGGTACCAGTGTCGTATGATTTTATCTCGCTGCCCCTGAATAAGAAATCTTCTCAAGTCAATGTGCGTAGGCGTCAATATTGCAACTATGTCAATCAAATGATCAAGTTAAAATCAAAAATAGTTAATTAAATACTACTACATGGCAATTTGCACTCACGTGGATAGCCTTCCTTGTCGAATCCATCAACTTCATAGGGAACAGGATTGAAATCGATAACTGGTTCCAATTTATCAAGTCCATCTATTCTATGCTCTTTTCTCCATTTTACATTCTGATAGATTAGTAACAAGTTCAATTAAAAAACTAATTTCAACATGTATCTACAAATTTTTTCGAAGACTTACGTCATGGAATTCCGCAGATGCTTCGCTTAAACTCAGATTTTTGGCTGTTAGGTTAAAACATGCGGCATTGATAAAATTAGTTTAATTAAATTTTTATTCATTGAACTAGAACTACAATACCTCTCAGAAATCGAATCAAGTAGCTGCTCTCGTTTTGGTAATCATGGAGTATGGCACCTTTAACCAATGGCCGGAACTATTAATTAAAAATATAATAGTTGGAATTTTTGTTTTGTGATTGGAAAAGATCTTATAAGTAAAGTCAATTTAAATAAATTAATCTAACCTCCTTCAAAGCGTTCAACTCAGCCTCCGTGTAATTTCCCGATTCTCCCAACACTTGCAAGAAACAACACACTAATAAAATTAAAAATCCAAAAATATTTCTAATGCAATCCATGACTCAGTTCAGGATTTGACATGTAGTTTAAATAATATACGAAGAGACAGTCAACTGGAGAACGTGTGGCGAGTGTGGATGGAATGATCAATGTTTGTTCTTGCGGATGGGCTTAATATAAAAAATATTAAGCCCTTGTTAATGAAATAATCACACGCAAAAGTCATTAGGCAATGAGGTGGTTTGCATTATGTAAAGTTAATTTCAACAGTAGTAAGTGCAAGCAGTGTCCAACCCAAGGTCATCGTTAGCGTAATCAATAAAGAAATCATTCGTAATGACCTTTTTATGGCCTACAGGGGAAGTAATGCTCAACATATTTTTTGGTCACCTGGGAATGAGAACCCCTTAAGGTTATTTTTTCAATGCAAGTGATATACATTACATTGTCATGATATTCAGGGCCAAGTAAAATATACATTTTTTTTTGATATTTCGAAGAATTCGTTCTCACTATCTGCATAAATAGAACAGATTCTTAGCAGTTCATTGAAACATCGAGAAGATGCAAATTCTGTCCTTCTCACATATCAGACAATGTGTGGAAAATTGAGATTTGATTAAAATCGAGTAGCTCAAGACAAGATTTATTAAACATTAACACGATCAATTTTCACACAATACAAGCTTATACAAATTATAATCTTACAATTAAACAGGCTCGGACGGAACTTGCCAGAATTTTTTCATCTACAGTTTTTTCACTGAAGATTCCTGTGCTAGCAAATTCACAACGCTCGCTCCGGTTAACCTTCAATACAACAGAAGTAAATTCTCATCACATTCTCAATTCTCACAGCTATTACAATATTAATTAGAATGCCCAGCAAGGGCAGGATAGTTTTGCTGAGTCAGCAAGTAGGAAAGTTTTCAAGATATTGCATAGTGGCATCTTTTAAATTGGATTAGAATTTTAGATAAAACCGTAAATAAAAATAATGATATCAATATTAATGCGTACAATCCAAAACCGACAAGCAAATTTAATTAAATAAGGTTGCGGTTCAAGAATTATTTTATTATTTTACAAGTTAGCATTTATATAAAACCAACATTTGTACAAATCAACCCAAACTCGTGATCCTCTTTTTCCCCCCGTATTGAATGGGTAATTTGTCCGCGTCTATGATTTTTAATAGAAATGCAGAGTATTGCTTCTTGTCCGCATCATATAATTTTAAAGCTCTGTCAACACTTGGAGAGAGGAGAGGACGGATAATATCAATCAACTGTTTTCCCACCTTGGGGACTGTAAAGTAAAATATGTCATTAATCATTAATAAAATTTGTAAGTAAGAATTATCCCACTCACTGTTAAGGATAACAAAATGCCGAACAGTTTCTGGGTAATATTTCTCCAGTCCAATGAACCATTCCCTATATACGGAGACACCTGACCATAATGCATGTAAATTAATTAGCCAATCATTATTTTACACATAAATTGCAGTTTCAATAATTTGCACGTACAGTCAACACAAAAATGTTGTTTTAAATTATAGCCATGCAAGTCCAGGAGTACGGTAGCTTGGGTCACATTGTGTCCATTAGCAAGCTTTGGGGCGTTTTGGCAGGCTGTTGATCCAGCTTCCAGTAGCTGATACCAGTATCGTACTACTTTGTCTCGCAATCCCTGGATAATCAACTTACGATGATCAATGTGAGTGGGCATGAAAAACATCACTGCAATAATAATTTCATTAATCATTCCATTTTAGTCGATTTTTCATGCTGAACTTACGTGGATGACCTTCTTTGTCATAATCCCTCAATTAAAAGAGGAGGTGGGTTAAAATCCAGAATAGTTTCATTCGAAATCGTATAAATCCTATTGTATCTTCGCCACTTGAGATTCTAACAATTTAATAAGCATTTTAATTAATTGGGATTCAGCAGCCGGGGTTCAAAATCCAAATACAAAGTTCACTTCACCTCGTAAAGCATTTCAGCAGCAGCTTCTACGTTCATGTCTCTGGCTGGAAGATTAAACATAAATAGATAAAAATAATATATTTTACGTAATCGCTTGGTTTAAAAACCTCGAAGAAATGTCATTAGGTGGTCGTCTGTACTCTCAAATGGTGTGAATGGAACTCCTTTTAATCTTTCCCGAAGCTGAAAAGAATAATTGTCCATTAATTAGAGACCTTAAATTAATTATTCAAACTTATGAACCTGTGTCAAGGCTTGTCTCTCTGGGGTTGAAAATAAAACTTCACTATTGGAAAAATCTAAAATTAGTACTAGAATGAACAACAAATTGGTCCAATTATACATTTTGTCTAAAATGACTGTTGTATGTAGTACTGTACTTTCACTTGTAAAACTAATGAAATTCAAGATGATAAAATTGACAATGTTGAGAATAAAAAATAGCAAGTGTATTTTTCCTTATGAAATGAAAACAAATGAACGAGTGAAGGTAAAGGCCAAGCTAAAAAGAGGCGAATAAACTCGAATGACAATGAAACAAAACGAGTTTTTTTTATCAACTTTCCCATTTACATGACTTTTCCTAGTAATGACAAGTTTTTTAGGATCATTGCAGATGACATTTTGCGCTTTGTATTTGCAAAAATTTGCATAAAACTGCTGAACAGGATTGAGACCAGGACAATTTAGTTAGTAATGAGAAGTAGTAAAATTATATGATGATATTGATGACTTGAATTTTCAGAATTTTTTTTGAGAATATATATACTGATAAAATATCATTTAATGTTTCTCTGCTATTTGTACTCGATGAATGTTAGATTTTGCTATTTTGCACATAAACTCCAATAAATCAGTTTTTGTTCATCCTATTGCAGCAGTTTTCTTAGTTCCACCATATTGATAAGGTAATTGATCCGCATCAATAATGCTGAGTAAAAACTTTGAATATTCTTTCTTGTCCACTGTAAATATTTTCAAAAACCTTGGCCATGCTTAGTGATAAGATCGGGCGGATAATTTCAACCAATTGTTTGGCAACCCTTGCCACTGCAAAATGTAAAATTATTAATGAAAAAGACACTAAATCCTATTTGGATATGAGTATATGTAGAGTTACCGTTGAGAACAATAAAGTGCTGCACGCCTTCTGGGTAATATTTATCGGCTGAAGTCAACCATTCACGATAAACTGAGATACCTGCTCAAAAAAACCATTCCAGCAAATTTTTAAAAATCACATTAATTTTGATTTGCACTTACATTCAATGCAAAAATGTTGTCTCAAGTTATAACTGTGCAGGTCCAAAATAACAGTGGATTTGGTCACATTATGTCCATTTCCCAGAACTGGGGAATTCCTTGCCCGTTCGGCTCCACTCTCAAGTACCTGATACCAATAGCGAATCATTTTATCACGCCGACCTTGAGAAATTAGCCGTCTGGCATCAAGATGAGTTGGAGCAAAAAACATGACTAGAGAAATAAAAGTTTTTAATTACTACTTAATTTTTATTACTTAATTAATTTATGGATTTCGAATACTACTTACGTGGATAACCTTCTTTGTCATAGCCTTCAAGATATACGGGCGATGGATTAAATTGAAATATCGTTTCATTCCGGATACCGTAAATATTATTTTTCCGTCTCCATATAAGATTCTTAAAAAACGATTTTAAATTGTACGTACAATACATAAGCGGATATAAGCTGGAGTAACTTACCTCTATGAGCAATTTGTATGCAGCTTCTACGTCCATGTTTCTAGCTGAAATTAAAATTTTTTGATTCAAATTCGAGAAAATTATTATTATTCGGCTTAATAAAATAAATTTACCTTGAAGCCATGCGATTAAGTAATCATCAGTGCTTTCCCAACCAATCAAATGAATGCCTGACAACTTGGACCGAATCTAGAAATACGCAAGAATGAAAATTTTCTAATATAGGTTTTACTTAAGGTCAATTGATCAATGCGTTTGTCTTACCTGGTCTAATGCCTTTCTTTCGGTCGATGTAAATAAATCAACCTGTTTTCCATTTGAGATTGGCACAATTAACACCAAAATTAGAATAAAACTTCTTGGACCCATTTTGATTTATAATTCATGGGTGCAAATGCATTTCTGCACTACGAGAAAAGACAAAAAGTTCCGTCAATTATAGCATTGGACTGGACTACAGTTCCACAATCTTAAAAATTGGTCCACTTTTTGCATGCCAGTGCTTCAATTCCAATTCTGCGTCACACGTGGGAGAATTTCCTGAAAGTTCCGTCAATTATAGCATTGGACTGGACTACAGTTCCACAATCTTAAAAATTGGTCCACTTTTTGCATGCCAGTGCTTCAATTCCAATTCTGCGTCACACGTGGGAGAATTTTCTGAACCAATTAACTGGTTTACATTGTTTTAGAGCATAATGCAGACTACTGAACTGGCTTTATTTTATTAGCCACCGAACATGTACATGCAACATGGGTTAAGAAGAACACAGTGCTGGCTGGAATTCTCACAACTTTTTGATAAACCAGTTTACTTGTTAGATGGGAAAGATTAATTTTTAAGGACCAGTAGCTTCAGAAATATGATTTTCATGAGAACTCCAAAATAAATTAGCTCATCATTTTTTTATGAAAAATCATTACATCCTACGAAAAGAGAAAATTGTAGATTATACTACACAGATTATTATTTTGCAGACTGTGAGGCTTTATCACACTACGTTAAAATCAATGCGATATGGAATAATTTGACGTCGTAATGGGCTTATCCTATCACAATATCACATAGTTTATTACATTTCTTCAGTAATCAGAAACTAAAATCTAGCCAAATGCGGTGGTTTTTTTGGTTCCACCAAATTGATATGGTAATTGATCAGCGGCTATGATTTTAAGAAGAAATGACGAATATTCTTTCTTGTCGACTGAAAAAACTTTCAACGCTTTTGTATAGTTTGGAGATAGGAGTGGACGGATAAATTCAACCATTGGCTTTCCTATCCTAGGAACTACAAAAGAAATTTCAAAATTTTAGAAGATTAATTAAATTCCCCGTATTGGCTTGGTTATAACATTTAAAAACGCTATGTTTACCATTAAGAAGGACGAAATGCTTTACGTCATCTGGAAAATATTTGTTCAAGCCGTTAAACAATTCTCTGTAAACTTGTGTACCTGTCAGAAAAAGACGAAAGAATTAGTACCTTAATAAAAATATTCTAGTTTAATTCATTTTACACTCACATTCAATGCAAAAATGTTGCCTCAAATTAAATCCACGCATATCCACAAGAACTGTGGATTTTGTCACGTTATGGCCATTTGCAAGGGGTGGAGAATTTCTAGCCTTCTCGGCTGCATTTTCCAAAACCTGATACCAGTAGCGGAGAACCTTGTGTCGCTGGCCTTGAAGAATTAATTTTCGGTCGTCAATATTAGTAGCAGCAAAAAATACGACTAGAACGAAAAAGTTCACATTAAGAAATAGTTCAATTAATACTTGACTAATAAATCTTTAAGTGCTACTTACGGGGATAACCCTCTTTGTCATAACCTTCGAGCAATACAGGCGATGGATTAAATTTAAAAATAGTTTCATCCATGATTGTATCAAATTTGTTCTTTCTTCTCCATTTCAGATTCTAAAAATTGATTTAATCATGATTAAACAATCTGTTCGAAATTCTGAACTCTCATTTTTAAAGTGGTTATACCTCAATGAGCATTTCATACGCTGCATCTACATTCATATTTCTGGCTGAAATGAAAACACATTATACTCGTAAATAATTTAATTGTTCCGGCCAGGAATGAAATTATTTCTTACCTTGTAGCCAAGTAATTAAATAGTCGTCTGTGCTTTGCGAGTTTGTGAGATGAAGACCAGACAATTTTGTTCGAAGCTGGAAAAGATGGAGAACAAGTACATATAGGCTTGATTCGAACCATCCTTAATTGTATAAGTGATTTACTGTATTAATTACCTGATCTAAAGCTGTTCTCTCTTTTGGTGGAAACAATTCCATTGTGTCACCATTTGAAAATTGAACTGTCAATAAAAAAAGTAAACAAATATTTTTCGGACCCATATTAATTAATTCAGACTGCTAATGATAATGGCACAACACAACTAAAGAACGCTATACCAAATTATACTGATGGC
>WJEZ01000728.1:0-23762 GCA_009869925.1 Thalassaphorura encarpata
ACAGAGAAAAGTGGTCATAATTGATATCCTAGGCTTCTAGACTTGCTGCCTTGTGCCATGCCATGGCAGACAGGGCCCTTGTGTCTAACGCCAGGATCAATCTCAATCTTTATGGCACGACTCAAGTGCGAATCCAGAGCATTCGCATGCTAACGCTTGAGTGGGTACCAAATTCACATTCAACATAGATAGGAAGTGATCGAAAGTCACATTAGAGAAAATGTCAGTCTTGTCATAGCCCAAATTTTTTGCCTCTACATCTACAACGCCAAGAAAATCTATGAACATGTAAAAATGTAGAATCTAGGGCACAGTAAACCCAATGTTGAATTTAGGTTTGAAATAATGCCTAGATCAGAATTTCCACGTTGTAAATACTACATTGCCGACGTGAATGAGTCAGATCATAGTTCATTGCAGTGCGCAGTGGAATTATTTGTGTGAAATCAGAGAGGAAAGTCATGGGTGAAGGAAGGGTCGCGTCGTCTTTAGTTAAGAACTCTGTATTCATGCTTTCTCTTCCTAATTCTATATCCATCCGGCTGAGTCGAGTTCTAAACGCCTTGGCTTTTGTTTCTTGCTTTCCTTTTCAACTGAGTTGCGTGCATAGAATAGTTTCTGCCATGCAAGCAATGGGCAAGACATTCACTCATCAACCACCAATTCTATTGTCCTTCATTACAAAGCAACCAAGCAAGCATGGGGGATCCACGATCCACACACACAGCTCAACTAAATTCAAATGAGTCAGAAGAAGACTAAAGACAGTTGGAAGTGACAGGATAATTTCCTTCTCTTCTGTTCAACTACTCAGCTAAGTTCAACAAATTAATGTGGGCTTTGTTTGGATAGTCGGCTTGACTTGCCTTGGCTTGGCGGATGAATTAGCCTTATATTCTTGTAGTGCCAATGACAATGGCAATGGCAATAGCAAATCCACCTGATTAATCAATCTGACGGGACGTGTCGTGCCCAAGCATTGTTTTCGTTTGTGTAGAGAGAAAGGAAATTCCAATCAAGCTAAATACTCTCATCTTGAAGGGTGTTTGAAAACCTTTCAGCTTTAGTTTTCTACCTATATTTTTATATATCTTGAATTTTATGAGTGTCTTTTGAATTGTCCGTTTGGGTTTTTCATTCTCGACTTGATTTACAATCGATGACCATCCAACTATGACTTCCTATGGGATTTTGTAGGCGTTGATAGACTGGACCTACGTGCGTGCGGTGTGGATATGGAAGTAGAAACGGACAGAGACGTTTTTGCAATTTTGTACTGTCATCCAATCCTAGAATGGAAGATTGATGTGTCAATGATTTCCGCCGTGCTCGTATTTCAAAATGACAGTACGTGCTGGGCTGTGCGGGTCAGGTCACGATTTCCAACTGACCAGGCCTAGGCATGTCCTGAACCAATCATTCTCATGGGATGAACTCTTTGAATAGAATGACAATCTCTTGTCAACCCTTTTTTATCTAATAGAACGGAAAAAGAATTTATTTTTCTTTCTATTGTACAATGTGAATTTATGAAAGCAAAGAAAAGCCAAGCATTTTTTTAAAATTTTATTTGAATTGTTTAAAATTTGCACGACTGTGACTGTTGGATGGGATTAGGTCAACAAGTGACTCTTAAAATAGGAATATTGCAAAAGTTAGGTTAGTAGAGTTAGTTCGGATGTTGAGAAAGGCAAAGTAGGTCGAAAACTTTTGTTATTGAATTTTTCTCACATGCATTTGGATTCTGAATTTTGGAAAACTAAGCGCTAAGCTAAGCTTGAGCTACTCTAGGGCTAAAAACTTGAGTATATTGAGTACTAAAGGAGTTTAAATCGATCGTTCATCGTACGTGGTCCGCACAAGAGGATTCGTTGAGAAAGGAACCGAACCAAGCCAAGGACCAAGTTTATACTTTATTTGAGATTTCTACTAGTTCCTCCCAAACTGCAATTGTCCTTTCAACTTGGAATATTTCTTGCCAGAGAAACTCCCTTGGGTCTCTCTAAAACTTCAATTCGAAAGAAAAACTACCTCGCTTGGCTTGGCTTAGCTTGGTTGGCGAAGAAAGTGAAATACAATACCCATAAAGTTTTTGGGATAGGAGAAAAGACACATGTTCAATCCGCTTGAAAACCGAGGAATGGCAATCGTTCCAGTTTAAGTTTTATTGTGTGGTTCTTAGCCTGCCTAGCCCTTCTGTCAAATCCCCTAGCCTTGCCTTAGCTCTATACAAGTGCTAACAGGGGACAAAAGATTGTTGATTTGCTCTACTCACCTTATATGTCATCTCCAAACCCATGCTAGCTTTTTTATTCTTATTTTGGAATTGACAGCCAATATCAAGATAGCAGCAACTTTAGTGACATAAAGTCAAGATTTTATTGCCGAGATTCGGATTCAATTTAACTTTATCAGCCGGTTACCCCTTTCACTTTTATAGCCTCTTTTTCCCATTTACTGCAAATTTTATGCTTGACTAAGTGAAAATTTAGCTCGCATTTTGGAGCAGAAATGTTTTAGGATTTCCACCTCAAAAACTTCCTTGTGACGTGGTTACATGAAATTGTCATATTTTCATTTGCTTTGTTTGTACAATAATTTATTCGAGACAGAGAGAATGAAAAGGACTCTTCCTAGAAAATTAATTCCGGACCACATTCCAGCCGACAGCCAAACTAGTTTTTTGAATTGGTCCCTTGGGAAAAGACTAGGGCTAGGGGGGTAGGTAGAATAGGACGAAGATACTACCTTTCGGTTTCCTACTTTTGCTTTGATATTATGGATGGTTGAAACGAGAGGAGCATAAAATATTAGACTTGTGATGAGACAAAGAAAGATGAATGAAACGTTGTCACATTATGGGTCCTGGTCTCGGTGGGAAGGAAAAGCAAAGCAGGACAATCAAAAAAGCCTTTTACCTCCATTCTCATGATTTATAATGTATCCACGCCCATGTTTAAAATCTCCAGGACACATAAATCATCTTTTGTACAGAGAAAATTGCACATCTCCACCATCGGTTGGTCTTGGATTCACTTTCTCCTCACATTGGTTCAGCAGAATTTAGTTCCTGAAATGAAGTGCTTTGTAACACGTTTTGTCCTTGGATCGAGATTGACCTTTTTATTTTTTGACAATCCAAGATTTACTATGATTTGTGCAAACTAAATCACTAGCCATTCTATTCAGCCATTTTTTATATCGATATTCGATAGTTCATTTTATCCATTTGTGATTATTTACCAACTTTCAGAATTTCAAAAAGGTCCGGTAAATTTCTATAAAGACTATTTTTTGCACAATTTTAATTTCGTACGTTTAGCGTTGAGGTGCATTTCTCTATATTTTTCATTTCTGAATATTTTATAACTCAATCTGCCCCAGTTTGAGAAATTTGGGTGGTCCAGTTACTGAACCACCTAAATTCTCTCAATCCAAGATCACGTAGTTGATCCCGAAATAAATCAAAATGTTAAAACCCAACCAGACTTCAAATTTTAGGATCAGAATTCAAAACTAGAAGTAGCAGAGTAGAAGTTTTAGTAAATCACTAGGGAAGGATGAGGCAATAAAGTTTTTGGAATTTATTGCCTCCTCAATGACACAGAAGATGGATGTGTCAACATTTCCAATTGGACTTTAAGAACAAGAGGCAATATATAACAATCTGGTTGGAATCCCTTTAGGGGAAACTATACTAGACTCTGAGTCTGGCTCTTCCTTTCTTTTCTACTTTTTGTCCTTTCCTGCCCTTAGTGAAGGATAAATGATCCGTTTTCGCTTTCACCAATTCAATGGTCTTGAATGCATGGGCAAGGGTCAAAATATTCAGTCCCAATGTTTCTTTTTTCTACGGAAGAAAGAAAATATCATTTGCCGTTTGGTTGTTACTCGACCAAACCAGATTTGGTTTTGTTGCACTGTACGTACTGGCGCAGAGGGATAATTAGCTTCATGAATGATCACCAAAATCTGTCTCAAATTCCAGTTCCTGGATGTTGTAGGCGAAAAAAACATGCATGAACCCAAAGCTAAAGCCGAAGTAGTCTATTATTTGATGACAGTTGTAGTTAATGTAACTACAAGCCAAACCAAGCCAAAGCCAGGGCAAGCGAGTGCAGTCGCAGTGGATGATGAATGAGCAAAGCTTGACACGTCGCTAATCTAGGTTTCAGGTCTAACTATTACATTTTCAACAGGCTAAGGCCTAATGGGTGTACCGAACAAGTGCAATGTTATATAAATATAGGAACAGGTAAATTACATATCCGAGTTTGTCGGACTGAGATAATTATGTCCAGTTTATTGTGTTTTCATATCTTACCACTGCATTTAAATGTAGAAGTGCACGATTGACGATTTCTTCAAAATAATTTTTTTCTAGTACAAACCCATTGACTATGAAAATTTTGTACGTAGAAATGTCTTTGTAAGTAGATTAGATTTTAAAGCAATATCAGAAGCGAAATCGTGTAAACTAAGTTGGATGGATCAGGAGCCTAGGATCATTAGTACAATAATTACACTGTGCATTATCTTCAAACAAAACTTTCTTCCAGATCAAAGGAAGACCCAAACAACTCACCCTGCCTGCAAAAATTCCGGACATGCAAAGAAATAAGTAGAACATGTGTTGTACTTTATTTTACTTACTGTTGATGCGAATCCCAATGCGTGCTACCGTTTCACTACACTACCGAGAAGATTAAAATTTTGTCTACAAGAACGAGGCAAAACTTTAGTTTGACTCAGTTTATGGGAGTTTACTAGGTTGGGAATGGGAATTGAACGTAACGAAACGATATTCTTCGGAATGTACATGAAACTTTTGCCTTCATTTTTTTTACTTATGAAAATTCATGTGTGTACATCTCTTCCAATTTAAAGTCCTGCTTATGCGCTAGAATCAAATTAGCCATGAATTCTACATTCCCAGGGCTTTTGTGTTGAAGTTTTAGCCACATGCAACGGAAGTATCCTGGAATTGTTCACTCGATGAAAAACTCATTAGTGCATCACTCACACATGAGTTAATGAATGAATTACCACTGTAACTACAAGTATTACGCTGCAAGCTCAAGCGTCGTGATTAGCGAGATAATTCTGATTAGGGTTGTACTTAATCTGCTACTACTGTCGTGGGCAATATAATTTGCATATCCGAAAATCAAACTTTGTTTAGCACTCCGACTTTCACAATACAATTTCATTTCACTGTACATTTTCTCAGTTTTAGGCACATAGTGAACCTACATCCTAAAATTTTCAGAACAATTCTCCCATTATTACCTATATTTTTTATTTTATAATATTTTGGAATTATATATAAATATTAAGCGACGTTGGTACTAGCGTAGCGTTTAATTACGTTCCTTGTTAACCCGAGACATTAAAAAATTCATTAACTAATTAATTAAAATAATTTGTCTCTTTCTTATTGCAGGAGGAGATGAAGACCCTCCTGTCCCTCAAACTCATCAAGTGTTGGAGCATCACATTAAACCCCACATTTCTCTCCTTCATTATTTGGAGTCGGGAGTTGAAAAACTTTTCGGAGGCCGAGGTGGAAGACAGAAACGAAGTTTAAGTCGTGTTGAAAGAGAAGATCCCACCAGCAGCAGCAGCGGCAGTAGTAGCAGTCGGAGGAAACATAGTAGTTTAGTTGGAGGAGGTGAAAGTAATTTCCCTCGACTTAATTTTTCTCCACCAGACGCCACGCCGCCACCCGCTAAACTTGTCCCACCTCCTTCCTCTGATAATCATAAAATTAGACATGCTAGAAAAAAGTTGGATGAAAAAGGGTTGGAAGGAGTTTTGCAAATACTTTTTGATACAAATTCAATTAAGGAGTCAAATTCAAATCATAATCATCATCAGAATGGGGATGCGCATCATAGGCGTAGAGCTGAAGTACTAGACCGTAGCAGTCCTTCTGACATCATCAGCATTAAGGAAGTTGATGACGATGGCGGCGGCGGCGGCNATGCGCATCATAGGCGTAGAGCTGAAGTACTAGACCGTAGCAGTCCTTCTGACATCATCAGCATTAAGGAAGTTGATGACGATGGTGGCGGCAGCGGCAGCGAAGGCTGGAGGAATAATCTCCAGCCCCAGCCCTTCCATCAAATGAGTGAAGAGTCAAAAGTCCAAAGGAAAGAAAAAATCCTTACCAAAACCTTAATGTCCCCAAATGGGGGAAGACAAGAAAGAAACTTTGAGACTAGTAATAAAGTAGGAGATGAGTATTTAGAGTACATGGTAGAAGTGGAAGTTCCTTCAGTCCCAACGACAAGGAGTTCCATATCCGTGCCCGTGTCGTCCGTGATGATGGGAGAGGAAGAGGAACAAAGTCCATATTCCTTAAATCCAAGTACAAATCTGAGGTTAAATCATACCCGCGATGAAATGAGCAGCAGCGGAGGTGGAGGAGGTGAAACTCATCATAAAAAGTCTGCAGCTGTCCTCAAACAAAATTTGGACGTTTGCTACAGGACGGATGACGTCCTCGTCATCATAGCCATCACCTGCTGTCTCAATTTTACATTTGTCCTAGTCATTTGGGCTTGTGTCCGCTGGTTCTCGTCTGGCACGAAGGACTTGAAGGAGTTTCAACATTTGTAAGTAACAAACTTTTCAAAAGTAGAGTTTCAATGTTACGACTATGACTGCAGTTGATGGAAATGGGATTAGAGGTACACTACAGATAACTGGACAAGCCAAAGTACACAGATTTTTTCAGACTTTTGGGTTACTTTGGACTAAGAATTTGTGCTATATGACGAATTCACCTAGTTAAGTAAATAAGTATTCTTAATCAAATTTTATGAAATGCAATCGGAAGTTCATTCATGAAATAAAACACTTTAAACATAACTTTCTTATAATGGGGTATTGTACGATACACTGCAATAAATTCTAGTCAGAGTCACAAGCGAATGATCTCTTCCTTGTTCTGTTCCCGTAGAAAGTTTAGATTTTCGGATTATACATTCTGAAGATCATGTAGATAAGTTAAAGGGTAAGGATAAGGTTGAAACTCAACTACCGCCACTGCTACCGTTTGAGATTCCTGACAAGCGGTGGATTTTCACGGTTGGCGGAGGAGTGTATAATAAATATCCGTAGAAGGATAAATTGAGCACTTTGAACTGACAAGCGGAATCCCATAAATCCCTTATTTTGGACAAAGCGGGTCCAGTGAACCAGGAAACTAGAATGACTAATTCTCCTGTCTTTTTTCTTTTCACTCACATTTTACATGTTGCAAGGCAAGGCAAGGCTTTTGCATAAAATCCGACTCGGATGAAGCAAAGCCGAGTTATCAAATGCACACAGTGCATTTACTTTGTCTGAGTCACTGACTATTATAAAACATTTTTATGTCGGATCTCTACACGTCCTTAGTATAAGAGAAAAAGTAAGATAAAAGGGATTTTGACAGCTGATTATTTCAAGAAAAAAATAACGAAGCCTCATTAAATTTTACTCCTGGATGAAATTGCAACATTTGATCTAGATCCACCCACCCACTCAGAGAATTCGCCAAAAAAATATATGATATTGACAAAAAGTTCACGGGGATTTCCTTCCGTCTGTAAACGACACGAAATTGAAGTTGCATTCATTCCTTCCCACCCAAGTCCTTCCTAGTTTTCTTTGCCTTCCTTCTTGTATTTCATCCTGTACTTTTCTTAAGATGGCAACAAGCCAAATCATCCTTCCCTATTTATTCGGAACATGAGGAGGGGATCAGCTGGTAAAAAGAGGAAAAAAGCATCGCACCGGCGAGAAGGGATACAATTCCCCAAAGATACAATAGGTTTCCATATCTGATTTTTCATTGTCCCATTTCACTAGAAACCGGAGAAAATCGAGAGTTTTAGTTTCAGAGTTGTCAGAGGATACACTGTGACGACGACGGGGAAAGAAGAAGAAGCCTTTTCTTAGCTGCAGCTAACGCTAAAGCAAAAGCTAAGCTAGCACAGCCCAAGAGATTAAGATTGATTTAGTCCTCACAGGAAAGGATAGCTAGCATTACATTCCATTGGAATGGAATCAGTTTCAAGTTTGACTCACTTTCTTCACTTCCTTCCTTGTCGTCCTGTGACTGTGATCACGACTTTCCTTTCTTCTCTCAAAAGACAAAAGGACTCCGATCCGATTCTTGGACTTGGATCCCAAAAGTAGTCCGATGATCAATTACACAGATAAAACCAAAGAGCTGCTGAGCTTGGATGGGTTTTGGGTTGAGGAAATTGAATTCGCACCCCTTTTCTTCTTTCAGGATTTAAAGATCGCAGAATTGAATTCTGCTTGTAAATCTTCTATTTTAGAAACTGGTGAGATTTAATCACAGAAAAAAAGAGGGAAGGGGAAAATTACTAAAAGCCCTAATCGATTTCCGATAATTTAGGTTACTGACTCCAGTTTAGTGTATAGTGAGAGAAATTAGTGATTAGGATTATTTCTTAAGAACATGTACATAAAAATGATATGGAGCAACCAGGCAGGCAGAATCCTTTCTCCTATCCTAATTCAAAATGTTTTCAATTTAAAATGAAAAGCTATAGTAGTATCTCAAAACTCACGTCATCCGCGCTGCTTCAGTTGGAGAAGAGACGACACTGACAAATTGAGGGCTAAATTTGGGATCAGAAGCTACAGAACCTAGAAGCTACGCTTTAGTGTTTGGTGCTTGCTTACTACTTTTAGTACTTTACTACACTTTCTACCTCGCACTTTCCTTGCCTTTTCATCCAACATCTGTTTTGCTCATCTTGAGCTGCTGAGTATGAAGCAGCAGCAGTCGGCTGGAAAAGGTATTCTGATGATGTAAAGGCGTAAAGCATAAGGGTGAGCTTAGAGTCTAATCACACAAGAATTAAAGGAAGAAGGCAGGATCATAGGCATAGGCAGTAGCAGGGGAAAGTCGCAGGTTATGAAGTACCTTCTGTGATGAACGAACGAAGCTGAGTGAGTCGTAAAACACGAATTTTCAAAATCTAATTGAAATCTGAGAGAGGGCGATTTGCATTAGGAAATTGGAGATTAAGATTCTTAGTTTTTAGACATCGAGATGGGGATTGAATTCATTAAGGTAATAATAGGTCAACATTTTCGTAATTTCAACATTAGACAACCTAAGTACATTTAAATTATATTTGAGCATTGAATAATATTTACTAATATCGTCCAATGCTGCTAAAGTGAATTCTTTACAGAAATACTAATTGAAATATTTTCTTTGTATTAATTTACAGAGACTGTGAAGGCGGTGGAGACTCGACTGTATTTCCTCACGAGACAGTAGACAATTGTTGGGTGCCCGGGAGTCATCGATCCAGAAAATCACTTGTGAATGGAACTAGTCGACTCACAAGTACTAGTTTGTACACATTTAGACCCGACACTGTGCCTCAAAGCTTTCATCACAGAAAATCTTACTCACACTCAATGGAAGACCTTCATTTTTCGTACCGTTGAAGAATTTAGAGAAAAAGAAAACAAGATATGGGTTCCTAAGATTCAGATTTTTACAAAAAAAATCATATCTTTTCGGAACACAAGGAAAAATCTATACTGTGGTAATATTGACTTTTTCTATTCTTTCATTTCGGCCATTGGATTTTTGACCTTGGCCTTTTCAGAAAGAAAAAAGCAAAAGTGAAGAGAGGGGAAAAATTAATTATCTCAGCTGTCTCATACATAATCAAATCAATCCAACCCAAAACACATATTTACAGCTGGGGAAAATAATGATTACTATTTCTGTACTTGTTCTAATTCTAAATATCAAAGGATATAAAAGGAAAAATGTTAATTAGTTAAGTTTAGTATTGTTAATAATGTACATTCCATAAAGCTCCTGTACCTGAGAGTGGGTTCAAGGCGCAATAAAGAAAAACATGACGAACCTTTAAATTATTGTGATCATCTGGATAATTATGTAAATTTTAATTATTGTCCTATCTTTATAGTGATAAAAATGAAAATATCTAATTACAGATTTGTTTTACCCCAAAATTGGAAATTAACAAGAATGTTTCGACTTCTAGAATTCAATCGAGAATTTTTGATTTGTGTTGTGAAACTGCTGTAATTTATTTATCAACCGAATTTACAATAAATGGAACATTTGTTTTGCTCCAAGGTTCTAAAACATGGAAAAAGAAAAACATGACGAACCTTTAAATTATTGTGATTATCTGGATAATTATGTAAATTTTAATTATTGTCCCATCTTTATAGTGATAAAAATTAAAATATCTAATTACAGATTTGTTTTAATCCCAAAATTGGAAATTAACAAGAATGTTTCGACTTCTAGAATTCAATCAAGAATTTTTGATTTGTGTTGTGAAACTGCTGTAATTTATTTATCAACCGAATTTACAATAAATGGAACATTTGTTTTGCTCCAAGGTTCTAAAACATGGAATTCAAATTGATTCTTTCACCGTGCCAAAGCAGCAAGGAAATTTTCAAGCATTTGGTAAATACGCTGAGTACCGCATGTGATGAGATCTCCTTTTAACCATGCGATCTGTATTTTCCAAAGTTTTTAAACTTTCATTTGAAAAATCTGCTTTCACTTTTTTCGTGGATACCCCCAAGGAACGTAGTGCATATCGCGCACGTGTGTAACGGTGCGTCTCACTTTCTCTTTTGAAAAAAAGTTGCAGTACATGACAAGCTAGTATCAAGCTTACATCAAAGTCGCATACAGAAGTTGCCTAATAAAATTCTTTGATCTTTCGTTTACCGAATTCAATTTAGTAGGTATTTTTTTTTCTAATGCAGAATTTCTTCTAATCTTGACGCTTGCAAAAGTACTGAAGTCACATGTGCAGGCGGATAAGGATTTAAGTTGCTGAATAACGTAATTTTGTCATTCTTGCAATTCCAGCTAGAGAATTTTAGAGGAGATGTAATATTGAAATGAGTTGTACTGGTTACAATAACACATGAGACTGATAGCAGTATAAAAAAATATGATTCACAGAAACATTGACTCCATACCGACGCTATGATTTACTTAATTTACACATAATTTAGAACGTAGACCTAAAGTGACAATTCCATTGCGCAATAATGCCCAGTTCGTAGTCTCCAAATAACTTTCCGAGTTCAAAGTATCGTTAAATTGTTATATTCCAATTCTTTAAACCTTTAGCTTTCCTCCTCTCTCTCTCCCCTTGATTTAATTATGATGGATTTGACTTTCATTCATCCTCTAGCCCGTCCCATTTTTTCCTTGCCTGTTTCTGCAAGGAATTTAACTGAAATGCAAGGTTATTTTGTGAAGATTGATGTAAAAACCCAATGCAGTTGACTTGCTTTTCCGGGGTTCATTTTCATTGCCAAAAGTTGAATGCCTGCTGAACTGTACAGTGGGACGTAGTAGCTCCAGTTCAACTCTTATGCACGCACGCAAGGCCCAACACATTAAATGCTATACTAGATAATTAGCTCACGAGCCAAATTCAAGGATAAGAATGGGATGTTAAATTAGATTAGACAGGGAACATTTACATTCGTCTTGAGCCAGGAAACTGCTGATAAGTCGGACTAAATATACGGTGCAGTAAATCACACAGCCTGAAACACATTTCATCGCTCAAATAAATTCTGCATAGTCCAAAATATAAAAACTTTTCTTTGCCTAAGCAAAGCTAAATGTTTGACATGGTATTATGGAATATTTCTTACGCTAAGGCGTAATTTTTTTATTGTTCTCGCGGAAACAGCCCAAACTTTTCCATGGAACGTTAATTTACACTTGAATAACTTTGGCCTTCTGTTCATAATTATTTCTAAAGCAATAAAACTTGTCATCTTGAGTCCTTTTGCAATTATCTTCTATTCATACTTTTCTGCTCTTCTTTGTCATTCAGTCGACTTGGGCAAATAATTATTTTTTGTGAAGATTAATTAACCCTTCATGAAGTAATTAGGTACTTACTCCAGATGTCTCCTATACCTATGATCTCTTTTCGCAAGCCTAAATTGCGTATTCAAAGTTTATGAAATCGCATCCGAATACTGAAATTCACATTCCTAAGAAAACTCAATTGCTGCCTGCAAGCTACGTAAATAGTTCAGGGGCCGAGTTTGCTAGAGTTGCCCAAATTCACTTTTTACTGACTGAGGTGAAAATGTAATAATATTCCAAATTCAGTTTTTAGACTACACCTTCAATTCAAGGTATAAACGAGAATCTCTCAGTCAGTCTATCTATTTCGCCATAACCAGAGGCTATTTGAAACTCTTACCTGTTTCGTTGTGAGGTGAAAGTTTCTGTATATATTACAGGAGCTATCCTTCATTCTGGGGCGAATTCTAGATATTTTTGCCTATGAAGATGTAGTCACCCTGAACGCGAAGCAATTCCTACGGGACACTGCATGGTTAACACGGTTTAACAAGGCATGACAAGCTAAAGATGGGCATTTGATCATAGATGATTTAGTGTTGATCAAAGTTTGATTTCAGATCCCGTCAAGAATTTAAATCATCTTGGATTTATAAAAACAAGGTTTTCAGTTAGGTTGATGGCCTAATGCTCTTCAAAAATTTGGAATGCTACTATTCAACTTCTTGTTGAGAAAATACGACCGACTGATTGTCCAAACTCTGTGCAAACACTTATTTCAAACCCAAACGGTAAGATGAGACTTGGTTTTCGCATGGTCTTGGTGTTGAAAGAATTTTCTAAAAGAAACCTATTGAGTTAGTGGTCTTCGTAGAAGGATGGTGCAGCAGGGCAACAAGCACGAAATGAGACACATATTGCTTTCGTTTTCTTTGAGGAAAAATATCAAAGGAGTGTGTGTGTATGTGTACACTGGGATAAAATGAGCTTAGAAAGTCAAGAAACACTTTGATCTTTATTTGCAACGTCAGTTCAGCTGGGTTTTCACAGAAACAACAAAAATTCATTTGTGGTAGTAATCGCCCACATAATTCTATTTCCCATTCCTAGTCTTCTTTTTATATACCATGAGCATGAGCTTCAGATAAATTTGGACGAATTAGAATTGTTTCTTCAAGCTAGGCTGCATACATGCTGGGTTTTGTTTTCAGAACTTTACTATTTCTGGCCAAGGAAAGTCAGCATAGCCAGTAATGAGTTTCTGCCGCAAAGGCAAAGGCAAGGCTAAACTCTTTCTTTCTGCATGAACAAAATCACCGTTCCTAATTTCTATGTTTATTGTCACTCTCATCCACACATTTTTGGCACTCGCAGTCGTAAGCAGAACAATTTACGTACTTTAAATGTTCTCTTCCTGTTACTTTCTTGGCACCCTCGTTTAGTATGATGATTATGGGTTGAATTTCATTAAGAGCGGGATGCACCGAAATTCTGTTCTTAACGATTGTCCCCTAATCTCACTTGTATTTAAGTGCTACTGCTGATTACTGATTACAGCTCTGGTTCAGAACTGCCCTTCGCTTCGATTAGGAATCGGACTAAATTTAGCAAAACAACACATAATTTGCAAGTTTACAGTTTTGCACTCTCTATTAAGTCAATTCTCACATGCTCAAGTATATTTGGTATTTACCTTCACCTGTGGCAAAGCCAGAACAAAGGAGCGTAGCAAAGGAAAGCCCTTTAGTTGTACATATTTTGAGTGAATGTGTTTGAGTTAAAATGAAGAATAATACTAGGCTCGAACCTTGGCTTGACTTTCACTCCCATTTCCATTTAGTTTCTGATTTATCGTCCCTACAAATGTCTTGTACTCCAGACGAAAGCAATAAACTCCTTGATGTCCCAACTAATTTTTCACTTCTCTCACTTTCTGGGATTCTATTCTCTGGCTTGGTGATGGGGTTCTTGCCACTGGTTTACGACTTACGACAGGCACATGGTTCAATTTCATTAGGGGAAACCTAAAGCCAAAGTAAGGCAAGTCTTCTTATCGTCCTTCCATTCACTTCTAAGACCACCAGTTTTATTTCACAGCTGCTCTCTCCATTCCTGATTACGTCTTTAATTTCAGGTTTTCAGACACAGACGACACAGTGGTGAAGGTAATACAATGAATGAAGCATTAAGAGTGGCGTAGCTCATTCTGCCCTAACAATAAAATCCACGGGAGGAGGAAACAGACAGATTGATATAAAACGAGTGCGACCAGTTCTCATTTGTCTAGCACTAAAGCTAAAAATGGGAAGCCTTCAAGTGTTCAAGAATGCAATGAAACATAAGTTGAAAAAATAAGGCAACTCATCTGAAATTTAATCATCTTTACTTATAAAACAATAATTTGGGTTTTTTTGTATTAATGCGGTATTAAAGGAACGAGAATCTAGAAGTGGGGCAACCTGTAGTATGGATTTTTATTTTACCACAGTAAAAACAAAACTAGAACACTGTTTTATTACGCTACTTTTTAATTTTCACCATTTGTTCGTGTGTTCAGTTTCTGAGGTGAGACTTAAATGTCAAGATTGAATAGACAATCACAGGAATCAATTCTTCACATCAAAATTCCAACGATTTTCACAGTCAAATCAAATCAATTCGTTCCTGGTTAAAACAGTTTCCTGATGCTTCGAATGAATTTGTAATTCCATTGCGTGCAACTCCCACTCTACTTAAGTTCAAGGATCCATTTACAGAACAAACAAGACTAAATCGGAGTATGCATATTAATGAGTGGGGGAGAGGTGAAACCTGAGACGGAAAACTGGATCAGAGTGTGCAGTTTCCGTCTCTTGCAAATCGTTGCAAATGTGAACCTAGACAAATCAGGTACTTTTGAGTTTATTTGGCTCAGAGCCGCACATGCACGGGTGGACCTCATATGCTCGTTCAAACTTGAATGAATTATTCAGAGGCATTTTTAGGTTACTTACATTTTTATCGACAGGAGAAAGTGAAAGTTGGATTTCTTCGTTTGAGGCTAAAATGGTTTCATCAATTCTTGGAAGACAAATACTTACGAAGCCAAGCTAAAAACTTCTACGGTTTTGTATTTTATTTTGAGTATCTTTTATTTCCTGCCTTGCTGTTTGAGTACCTGAGTATAAAACCTCTATCTTACTAGAACTAAAATTCATTTCAAAATTCCTGGTAAAGCCCAACACACAAATTACATACAGGTTCCCAAGAAAACCCATCAACAAACATAGACAATTCATTTTGAAAATTCAAAATTTTGAAGCCCATATTTCAAAGCATGTTCAATTGCAGGCCGTGTGCAATCGTCCTTTAAAAATGGCACTCAACTGGAGAATTGCTTATGTATCGTTTGTACTGTCTTTGGTATAAATAGCAAGCATAATTTTCACAATACGAAATGCCTAGCCTAGCCTAACTAATTTCTATACTTTCTCACGAATAGGCAGTCGCGTTGGCCAGCATTATCCATTCCAGTGTAATCAGCTCAAAATTTGGACACCCAAATTCTGCTGAAGGGATTGAGGTTCATCGAGTGCATTTAGGATTGAGTGTATTTCTAATTATTTTATCAGTTGTTGGATTCACTGTTCTTCTCATTGAATATGGGAATAAAATCGTGGCAATGCTGGTATTATAAGATTTAATTATTTCAAGTTAACATATTTGATATGTATATTCTCTGCATAGTACACTGTTTCATTATTCACTTGCATTTTGCTCTCTTCATTTGTGATCATAAGGACGATCGCTTGGGCAAATTTCTCTGATGAGGCAAAACTTTGGGATTTAAGAAACGCATCCATTGACTACATTGTTCAGAACGGGCGACTTTCTCCTCATTTACTCTTCGTTCAAGATCATCACGTTAGTTTGGAAATACATGCTGCAATAAAATAACAATTAATTTTTTTAATTCCTTAGGAGTGTTGTGGTGTTCAAAATATTTTGGAATGGTCAACAATGTTGAATATAAAACGACGTGTCCCAGACTCCTGCTGTGTTCCAGCCTTCCGCAAACGTCGTTGTGGGGAAAAGGCTCTTCCCTATAAAAATAATGATGAAATATTTTGTGGGAAACGTTGTGAAGAGGAATTTGATCAAACCACGTCAAAAGTTGATCTAACACGAAGTAGCGGAGTTAATCCTTCGTTCAACGAAGTCTTATTTGATGATTTCACAACTGATGAACAAAGAAATGTTTGGAGAGAAAGATTAAAAATTAGCAGCATAGATCCATGTACAGCTGAATTCAATAGCAAATTGATTTACTTTTTTAAAGAAGTCCAACATGATAATAGCGGCAGTGACACGACTGTCCAAACAAATCTGTCAACAGCTACATCGACTGCTCTCTTAGAATTGGATCCATGGTTTGTAATTCTTAACCTTGACTTAATTATAAATTTTAACTACTCACGATATTTAGGCCAGCTGAGACAATTTGCTATGAATTGTACGAGAAAGACAAAGGGAGTTTTGAAGATTTTCTTCTTTCTCGGATAGATGAAACTGGACGTTTTTATACTCAAGTAAATTCATGCATTATTTAATGAACCTGGCATAATCACGTATTCGTACTTCAACTAATTCTGGTAGGGTTGTATGAAACATTTACTGGAGTACACGGAAAAATTAATGCTAACAGGTACAGGATACTCTGTTGTAATGGGAATCCTTGCATTCATTGACATTATTGTATTTTACCACTACTACTGGAAATTTCGGTAACTATCAGTACAGTGCATTTAAAATTACGCAAACTTAATTAAAAATTAAAAATCACAGACTCATACAACTTGCAAAACTTCCTCTACCAGTTTGGTTTGAGAAATTGGGACCTGGAGATAAAGCCCCTATTGGGATAGGGAGGAAAACAGTGACAATGCCTGACAATCAAGAAGAAATTATTAAAGATTTGCGTCGCGCTGGAATCCTAATTGATGCTGACAGTGCGAAGGCTAGGAGCCAAGGTGGTTGGGAGCCACACAAGGGCCGTTACAGGCCAGTTCGTGTTTACCATCCTCCAAATAAAACTTATCCAACAATTGAGCTTTACCCAATCAGCTCAAATACGGATGTCAAAACGTCATTATCAAATCAAGAGAATTCAGTAAATTCTCAAAAGGTGCAGTCTTCGGGTAATAAGAAACCCGAAAACTCGTCCTAGGCTCCGTATACAAGACGTAGACCCATTGAAGTCTACTGGTCTATCGTAGGCCTAGTAATGTTTAAGTTTTTAAACAAACATTAAAATTATATCAGTTATCAAAGATTATCAAATGAAACTAAAGATTATTTAAGATTAATTAAGACAGAGAGTGCATAGATCTATGTATCCTATTCAGTTTAGTCGATACTTTACAAGATCCTACAGAATTTTGCCAAGAAAAGTCAAACACAGATACCAATTCTTACTAAAAAGCTCACCTCCCAACCATGGAATTTAGTTTCCCCTGTGGTTCTAGAAATTTGTAGCCGTGCCGTGGACTTTGAATTCCGCATTCTGATTCATTGCACTGCATTGCATTGAATGAGAGGTAAGCTTCATTTTCCCTTGCCTTGCCTCACTGTAAGGTAAGGTGTAAGCTATCTCGGAACCCAGGCCCAGGTTTAATGATCTCGTTATTAAATTAAGTTGCTAATCTGATTAGAGTTCACAAGTTGAAATCCCACTTGAGGAAAGAGGTCGGCGTTCGCTAGCAGAACTTGGTTTCTGATGATGAAGGACGTGAAATCTCAAGCCCATTCATTAGGCTTAAGCAATTAGCACATTCGCATTCCCGGCTCTTTGGAACGAAAAGAGCTCTTAATCAAATTATGCTTATGCTCTGGCTTGCATTTCGAAAATACTTGCTAGCTATCAAAAATTGCAAATTCATCAGCTGGTTTCTACCCACTTGAGCACAAGCAAAGCAAGTAGAGGAAACGTTTGAGGTTTGTGACCCCTTCTCGTCTTCTTCTTCTCGCCCCTTCTCGTTGTTTACTTTTTATTCTTTGACTTTGATGTGTTGTTTTTATGATCTTGGTATTTATGAACACAAGTAATAATGCCTTCAGGGTGGAAAGTCAAAGATCAAAGGGTTTTTCTTTGGCATTCGTTTTTTAAAAAATGAACACAAGTAATAATGCCTTCAGGGTGGAATGTCAAAGATCAAAGGGTTTTTCTTTGGCATTCGTTTTTTAAAAATTTCCCTTTGATAAAAGATTCCTTTCCAAAGGTAGGATATTATAAACGTCTTGTATTTATTTTGTCCTAAGGGAAGAAATCTACAAGTTGTTTCTTTGTTTTTCACGTTCATTTTTAATTTTGTATTGAAAATTTAACTAAATTTGAATGTTTTTGAAGAAATGAGTCATAAAAGATTAATGGTATTCAAAGATCTAATCGATGAAATCTGATGTTTAAGAAAATGTGAATCTTATTCAAAAAGAAAGAAGAACGAAATCAAAAGAGGTTTATCATTAAAAACTGTCAAACACATCCATCCCAACCATTCAACTCGAATCCTTGCATCTGAATCCATCCTTCAGAAATAAGACAAAGAGAAAGTACGTAGTCACCGGGGTATCCAACCCAGCAGAGGCTCAAGATGAGTTCTGTGTATTTGACAAAGAGAGACAATCGAGTCAAAGCTAAACCTGGGAAGACGCGCAATTTCTTCACTACAAAAGAAGATTTATGCTTCTGGGCGATATTGCATATTTATGTTATAAATTAGGAAGGGTGGAATGAAAGGCTTTTAACAAACTAGTCTTACCAAATCTTTTTGTCTTTATTGCGAACTAGGCATATAATTGGAAGGTTTTGTTCAAAATTCTTTATGCTATCACATTACTTACCTGAGGAACAATTGATTTATTAGTAAACCAGCAATAAAAGTTAAAATAAATGGTAGGTCTTGTTTAGACCGACGTAGTGAGAGCCAAGAATGTCCGGTATATCTTTATATCAAGGTCGAAAAAGTTAATTATGTGTGTAATTTATTTCAACATGCCATTGGACGTCACTTCTGGTTCATGACTTTAGAATTTGTATGTCATCGCCGACTTACGTACTTATGAGTACACACGCAGTACTAGTGTTAGCATAAATATGAACGGTTTTAACCTGAATGAGTTTTTAGGTGGAGGAGAGTTCAAAATTCAATTTTCCTGAGCATGGGTAATTTAGCCAAACGCTCAAAGTAAATTGATATGCTAAAATTTCAAGTTAGAGTACATTTTTTACACTCCAGTTTACTTCAGGGCAAGGCTAGTGGAGTGGTGCATGCTGCCTGGTTCTCATCTAATTTTTTAGAGTATGCATTATTTTGAATACACCTTCATGTATTATTTATTTTGGAGTGTCTCTCCCAATGTCGTTCGTTACCTGCAAATTACAACTTAAATTAAATTCTCGACATTACTTTACGTCTTGACAAAATGGGTCAGTCAAAGTTTGAGTGCCAAAAAATTCAGACAGGACTGTTCAACTGACTGGGTTAGAAATTAAGCTATGTAATCTTTTGCTTTCTAATACTGATAATAAAATAAAAATAATGCTTTCAGGCTCTTTTAGACATTTATACAGAGTGTAACCTGATTCTTCCTTCACTTTCTCCAAAACAAGTTAAAGTCAACCTGGATTGGATCTGGATGGATGGTTATTTGGTTAGAGAGGAGCTTTTGCATTTAAGTCGGATTGCAATTGTTGACACATCCATCTTCCCTGTCATTCAAAAGGCAATAAATTGTAAAACTTTCTCCGCCAGGGCTTTTCTCTCTGATTCTAAATTGTGAAATTTACTTTTGCAGTAGAGAGAAACACCGAAAAGGCAGGGTGATTTATTTCCACCTCAAATGATTTAGTTCTGACGGGTTAATCCAAGAAATTGAGAGATTCTGGTTTAAATCTTTACTAAAGGAAAAGTTGTGAAATTGAGCATTAAAGGGGTTTGGAGAAATGTCAGTTTATCACAATCGGACCAATGTGGCTTAAGAATATTCCGAATTTAGAAGCATTTGTTGTTTCACTATCTGTCCAAATAAAATAAAAACGCAAATTTCTGGAAGTAGGAGTTATTAAACTTAATATTTATTGTAATTTTCATGTAAGAATACGGAAAATGGCCCATTTCATAATACGATCTACTATAAAATAAATAATGCATGAAAAATGTACACACAACTTGTAAAGATGTAACGGGTTATAGTCGTAGTTAGCTGAACTACTAAATGAGCAAAGTCGACCATTTACTGTCGTGTTACTCCCAGCCCAAGCGAAGGTAGAGTAAAATTAGCATATGAATTTATTTTGAGCAGTTTTGGGTAGATTACTCCGGGACAAGGAAGATTGAATTTGAATGTCTTCTGAATTTCATCTAAGGCTAACAACCACACACTTTTGTGCGTACAATTTTTTTGCAATAGTAAGGAATGAGATAGTCCTCATCTAGAGTTTCACTTTTTTGGAGCATTTGCAAAATTATCCTACTAAAGAGCAACTTCAAAATTTAAGGATTCAACCCACTTCAGGACTTCAATTTTATATCCTTCGTCTTCTTTATTTTCGTTAATGATAAATGAAGGTCTTCCATCAAGTCAGTGATATTTTTGTCCTTCCCAAATAGTAAAATCAGAGTCCAATTCTGTGTTCTCCTGTAATTTATGAATAATCATTGTGATGAACAATAAAATTTGACATCAGCTTTTTGTTTTAAGAGAAGTTAACCTGCGTAGTTTCATTTACATCGTTTTCTTTGAACACAGAGTAAAGTCTTGGATCGAGTTCGAGTTCGTGATATTGATGTTCTTCCCCAAAGTAAGACCAGAGTACACTTTCTTCCTCATCTACAAGTTATTCAGAGTAAGATCAGAGTCCAATTCTGTGTTCTCCTGTAATTTATGAATAATCATTGTGACGAACAATAGAATTTGACATCAGCTTTTTGTTTAAGAGAAGTTAACCTGCGTAGTTTCATTTACATCATCATCTTTGCACACAGAGTAGAGTTTTTCATCCAGTTCTAGTTCGTGATATTGATGTTCTTCCCCAAAGTAAGACCAGAGTACACTTTCTTCCTCATCTACAAGTTATTCAGAATTATTAATACAACATTCGGCTTGTGTCATGAAATCAAAATGAATTACTATAACGAATTTTCCAAGTCGCTTCATGAAGCAAACGATTGTAAGTCACTGTGCTCGGAGAACAGACAAAAATGGATGTGTCAAATTCTTCGTTAGCACTGTTCGGTCCAAGTACTGAGAACTCCTCACACGAAAATAGTTCGTCACAATATTCATTAACCTAAAGTTGAGAAAACAACATAAAAGTCCAGTCAATGCAGTTTGAATTACATCAACATTTGTCCTTACAACAATACCAGAATCCAGAAAAACACATTTGTCCCATTCTGTCAAATTCCAGCAGTGACATTTCAAAAAATCAGGAGAATCTATTTGATTTGCATATGGTTTCGAGTGGATTAGCACCACATGGTCAAATTCTTGTTCTAACATTGCTCTGCGTAAACAATAAATATTATTGGGTTTTGCTAATCAAGAATAACAGTATTAAGTTCTTACTCAGTTTACTTTCGTCACATTTTCCGTGATGAGTAAAGTCACATTGCGAGTTGTCCAATTATTTCTCAAAGATCTTAGGAGTCTCAATGAGCGCCAGGCCTGGTCATCAGAAAGCAAAAGCGTCACCCAAGATTCACCACGGTCCATAATTTTTTGTTTCTCAGCTGATATTAAATTTTTAAATATTTATGGCTAATCAAAGTTTAAGATTCATAAACTATTTCTTATTATCCAATTTACCCATTGAATCCAATGATCCAGACCTGTGCAAAGGTCGAAAGGACTTTGCCCACTTGGCTAATCGAGCTAATCTTCTTCTTTCAGAAAATGCAGAAAATTTCAACGGCTGAGCCATTTTTAGGTTTAAGTATTGATAGAATTCACATCTGCACAAGACTCGAAGAAGGTAAGCAAAAAAAATCTGATAGCTGATTGAATTTATTAAATACGTACACAGAGGGTTGCACAAATATACTAGCCATATAAACAAAGCTACATTTAAACACAAACATGCCAAGTATTATTATTTACGAGTAAACCTGACGTGGTCGCAAAAATAAGAAAGTTGGTTCCTATCCTAATGTTGTTGTCAATAACACATAAAATGAGCTATTGCTTAGCATCATAAACTTCCTATTTTAATGACAAACCCGCTTATCTCTGGCATTCAATGGATTTTTATTAAATGAATCATTCAACTGGTTACATTTTTGAATTGTGAAATTGACTATCTTATTCTACTAATTGTTGCATTCCACAGTTCATGGGCATTATGACTAGCCCTGGGTAATTTAAGTTACAAAACTTATACTTTGAACACTAGTAATATTATTTTGGATTAAAACGACATAGAAGATACAACTGTTTTTATGATATTAGGTCGACTTGTTATTAATTTATTGGTGCAACATTAATTTTTGTAAAAACAGATTAAAAATAATGAACCGTTTTATCAATTCTTTGGCGATGGCTATTGCAGCTGATATAATTGCTGGACTCCATTCAATGGTACCCCGGAGACTCGTTTATCAATTATCAGTTCATGCGTTAAGTCAGCGACCGGCTAAGTGAAGATTAGGAGACACAATGCCTAAAAAATAACACAAACAAGATTAGAGATTAGTGTACTGGGATTAAGGGTGATAATTCAACGAGAACTTCGAAGTTTATTGAGCTGAACTGCAGTCAGTACACAACTCCAGTTTCCTCCAACCTCATCAATAGTACTTTTTAGCTGTAAGTTTGCAATACTTACATTTATCTGGAAATGAAGGCTCAAATTCTATTCGCCGTGTTGTTCCTAATGTTGTGTAACAACATAGAAGAAATTACTAGTGCAAAAATTCTAGTGATAAATTTTATTGGGACGAAAAGTAGTAAAACAGCATTTGAGCCTTTGTTCAAAGAATTGGCAGCCCGAGGTCATCAGCTCACTATAATATCTTCATTCAAACCATCGAAACAGATTCCAAATATCCGTGAGATTGTTGGTCAGCCTGTGGAAAAAACTATAAGTCAATTGCCAAACCCATTTGAACAAAAATTGAACAAGAAATCTTATCATCCTTTCACTCTCATTCCACAAATGTCCATTTTGTGTCGATCCTACCTGGATTTACCAGAAGTCCAAGGAATTATGAATGAGCAATTTGATTTGATTACGATGAATGCATATTTGAATGAATGTGCATTTGGACTCCTTCATCATTTCAATGCTCCGTTCATTTATCTGAGTTCCATGCCTTTGCCAGCTTGGGTCTCAGTTTTTGGAGCACCGTCTGTTCCATCTTACAATCCATTTATTCTCATGGGTTATTCACATGCAATGAACTTTTACGAAAGAATCGTCAATTTTGTGGGTCATGTTGGAATTTATTTGTATCGAACCTATTATTTTAATTACCACATGCAGAATGTGTACCGGGAATATTTTCCAAATGCTCCAGGGGTTATGGAAATTGAGAAGAATGTGAGTTTAATTTTAATGAATACTCACATCAGCTATAATTATCCAAGACCTCTGCTCCCTGATATGATTCAAGTTGGTGGAATGCATTGTAGGCCAGCTAAGCCTCTGCCGAAGGTAATTTTCAAAAATCAAAATTTTTGAAATTGTCAGTTTTTAGTTTAATTTTGTGATTTTTCAAGGATTTACAAAAATTTCTGGATGATTCTGGCCCTGATGGATTCATCTACTTCAGCATGGGCTCATTCATACAATCAAGCGTCATGCCTGAAAATATTCGAAAAGAGCTCATCAAGACTTTTGGCAAATTAAAACAAA